>JAFVLL020011166.1:0-11314 GCA_021397915.2 Tor tambroides
GTAGCGATTACAATGGCTATTAGCATCACTGAAAGCTTGTACACAATGGTAAACAACCATTTTTAGCAACTTATCAAACATATTTTTAACAAAATTATTACTAATATATGATCTTTAACATGTCTAATGTCATATCAATGAACTTACGGCATTGCCTCCATGATGGTTTTTAGTGGATGCAATGAATTATTAGAGAGCACACTATGTCTGTCTCATGTTTTCATGCAGAACCGGGAGCACTAACAGGAAGTGACTAAACAGGAAGTGATGTCATCACATGAAACAAATAATATAATTTTTACAAACGAGGTAGATAGAGGAAAAGTAATTATGAACTTCACCTTTTCACTTGAGAATATGTACCAAAAAAATATTTAAAGAAACTATTTGAAAGTTACATTCCTTAAAGGGCAACACACAGCTTCTAAACAGTTAAGCACACTTTTGAAAAAAGATGTGGGAAGTGAGTTAAGATAGATTTAAACATTCCATGTTCTTTTTTGCAAACATACTTCACAAAAAATGTCACTGCAGATATTCTATACAACTTAAAAGTATGTAAAAGTATCTATATTCTGAACTCGGCGATCTAAAGGCACTTCGACGCCATCAGTGAATAGTTCCTCTGTCAGAACAAGCTGTTTGGAGCGTTTGATGCCCATATGTGATCCTCACAAACTTCTCCAAAACACGCGAGCATCCGTTATAAAACCCTCGCTGTATTCAACTACGTAAATATACTGAGCTGTGTTCAAGCAGAAATATGATGTTATAGTGATCAGTGCGCCGAGAGCGCACATACACACGGTTCACTTGCGCATCAAATAACGAACACAACGCGCGCCTAATGCACAATCCTGTATGTCACTGTAATCATCTTTACCTTGATTACAATCGTCATCCATTAAAACTTTAGGCTACTAGTGTGACACTGGCTTCTTTTATCCCACTGAGAGCTGTAGTTTGCATATAATATGCTCATACAGCGGTTTTGAGCCGCCGTTCAGTCTGTATTTCACACAGCGCGATGAGAAACGGTTTGCTGCTCCGAAACACAGAATATCACAGAATACGTAGAGAAGTGGTGCTGTTATTTATTTATTTATATATATTTTTACATTATTTAACATATTTATTAGTCATAACATTAGTGAATAATATATTTTAGTTTTATGTTATCTTGCGCCCCCCGGTTGAGAACCACTGACGCGATCTACCAGCATTGCCTTTGCGATCGACCTATTGGGCACCCCTGAAGTAGATCTATTCCCAAGACATATGTACTGCTGCTGCTCCGGAGAGCCATAAGACTGTGTTTGCTATCTATGTGAGTGTAACGGGGTGAACGAGATGAGAGACGTACAGATCCATATGCAAACCTTTTTTAAAAGATGTGGTCAAAACAGGCATGGGTCAAACAATGGCAAACAGGTAATGTTGAAGACAAGACAAGGAGTAGTCCGGTAAACATGCATGGGTCAATCGACAGCGAACAAATCCAAAGGGCGAGGCAAACGGGTAATCCAACAGACAGATGATAATCCAGGCAAGGTACAAACAGAGTCCAAACAACAAGATGACAGAGAAATCCAAGAAAGGCAGAAGATCAGGAAATAGGCAATAAGGCAACACGACGTGACTAGATTTAGACTAGAACTAGAAAATAGGACAGGGAACTAGAGGTGGGCGATATGAGCTAAAATTCATATCACGATATTTTTCACTGTCCAGATGATATCGGTATTATATCGCGATATGAGGAAAAAAATTTGGACATCACATTTTAGTAGACCTTAGTTACATTACAGGAAAAATATGTATTTTAACCTTATATAACCATAAAAAGTGAGGCACTGGACATAGAACTGAAAAGTGTTTTTATTGTGCCATTGTTTTTCTCAAAAAGTGCAAACGTGCAACATGAGGTAGGCCTGTATGAATTAAATTAAATATTACATAAAATTAAATAAAATATTTGATGAACACAGGAGATAAAGAAAATGAAAGTATTTTGCTACATGGAAGGTAATAAAGTAAGGTCATTACAAACTCAAGTATGTTAAACACTAATGTTTTGAAACAAATCTTTTGAAGCCTCAGCTAGTAACAACCAATACTGATATTAAATTTTTTTTTTTTTTTTAAATTGACCTGAGGTAGGCCTAAATTAAATATCATGTAAAATTAAATCAAATACTGTATCTCAAGTACATATGAGATAAAGAAGATTACTACATGGAAAATAAGACCATTAATACAAATGTAAATATGTTAAACACTGTACGATTTAAGTAAACTTTTCAAGCCTCAATTATCAAGTATCAACTTCACATCCAATCAATTTCTTCACAAGTTCTGTGCCAGGAACACCAGCCTGTTGACCATTTCTGGCTTCAGTGCTGCCCTGCTACATGTGACGACATTGCCCCCAGTGCTGAATGCCCTCTCAGAGGGCGAACTTGTGGCAGGGATGCATAAATATTTCTTTGCCAGACAACTCAGATGTGAGAAGTTAGATCCATGAAATCACCACCCCTCCAAAGGATCAGTTTCACTGTCTGGTGCCATTGCCAGAATGTGGCTGTTTAGCTCTTGCCCGATGATCTGCTTCGGTGAACATGAGGCAGATGCACTGCAGGTCTTCTTAAAGAAGCTGCCAAGGCTCTTCCTGGGCTTCTTGGCTGATGGTAGTGGAGCAGTTGCTGCTTCTCTCTCCCTTTCAAGTTGATCCTCTGCAAGAGATGATTCTACTAGGGCACTGTTCTCTACCAGGAGGGATTCAGTCTCTGAGGCAGCTCTCACCTTAATCTCCTCCAGCTTCTCAGTGGACATGTACATGGTCTTAAATCTTGGGTCCATAAAGGTAGCCGTGGTGAGTAGCTCATCTGTTGCAGGGTCAGTATACTTGTCATTCAAGCACTCAAGAACCTTAGTCTTGATCTCCTGGGTCAGTTCGGTATCACTCTCTTTTGGACTCAGAATCTCTGTATTTAACAGATGGATGACAGGCTTCAAATAGGACACGCTCACGTATGCTTCTCCTGACAAGGCATCTGTAAAATCCTGGAGTGGCTTCAGTGCTGCTGTGACTGACTCCAAGACCATGATGTCTTGCCACGTAGGAACAAGGTGCCGTGTCTTCTTGTCTGCTGCCAGGACTTGTGTAATGGTTTTTCCTGTTCCAGGACTCTTTCAATCATCTGCAAACGAGATCCCCACCTTGTTGGGGATTCTGTGATGAACTTGTGTGGGGGCAGGCCTCTTCAATCTGTGCACTCATCAGGGCCTTCTGTTTTTTCCAGCTGTAAGAAAATGTGCTAACTATCTTCTTGCACACCCCTGTGGCCCGAGAAATATGGGTTTCATTTTGGATACTCCTCTCTGGCAATTACAAATAAGAAATCAAAATAATAGGGTGAAAAATTATTACAATAGAATGTCACATTAACACAACTCAGACTGCTTCACTTTCTAACTGTGAGCATTGGCTCTGACCCTTTTGCACATCTTGCAACATCTATGAAGATTTACACTGCTCTCACTTTTACTTAGTACTTGTATTTTTTTAATTTAATTGTATTAATTTTTAACACATTTTTATTTAATGAAAAATTAGCTTTATTAAATGAACTATGATTTATACGTCGTTTTCTTTCTAGGGCCCGAAATGGAGGGGATTGCTGTCAATAATGATAATTAAACACTAATATTTTGCTGAATGTGTTTTTGTGTTGGCACCTTGGCTGGTTGAGGCCTTTTTTAGATAACCTAATGACAACAAAACCGCCAGTAGGTGGCAGCAAGTCCTTGTTTTAATAAATTATTTATTGAACCAATCAAATCAAATGATTCAGTCAAAATGACTTATTTAATTAGAAATTAATCTAGTGACTTACTTTATGAATGGACCGTTGAATCACTGGCTTACTTGATTTGTTCAAAAAAAGTTTAATTTAGTGTTGCTCTGCACTGTTGTATAAAATTAATAGAACATTTGCGATCGCTGCTGCCATCCTCCCGCATCCCCCCTCAATTCGTGTATACCCACAGTACTAGGCAATAAATCTGATTCTGATTTCTAGATTAGAAGAGATTTATCTTACATGACGTGAGCTGTATTTTTTTTCTTTATGGTAAGCATAATAAATGTAGGCTATATAATCTTGAAACTTACCAATGGCATTGTGCAGCCTGTGTCCAAAACATCCAAGGTTTGTCCAGTTGTTCAGCTGCAGTGCTTTGATCATATTTGATCCACTGTCGGTCGTCATGCATACTTGACGTGACTCTTTTAAACCCCAACATGAAAGTGCATCCCTCAGACCCACTGCGATTATTTTGCCGGTGTGGTCCTCTGGAAAATATGAAGTTTGTAGGCATTTCTTTTGAAGTTTCCAGTCACCGTCAATGTAATGTATTGTGAGGCTTATGTATGGTTCTGTGGTACGGCTTGACCATAAATCAGCAGTGGTGGAGAAAAATGCAGCGTTACTTATTTCGTTGTAAACTCTTTCCCGACATTCAGTGTAAAGCTGTGGCAGGCATGTTTGGCTAAAATATTTACGGCTGGGAATCTTGTATCTTGGCTCCAGAGTCCGAATCAACTTTCTGAAACCTTCTTTTTCCACAATTTGAATGGGTAGCATGTCCTTCACTATGTGATGTGTTATTGCACTTGTTATATCTTTCCATTTTTTGCTCGTTTTGTCATAAGGAGTACCGGCAGCGAATGAAGACTTAATTGATTGCTGAATGGGAGTCATGCTTGTCTTCGGGCGTGCTCTGCCTTCGGCAATATCTGTCGCACGCATTTGGGTGCATTCCTCATATTCACGGACATGCATGGTTTTCAAGTGGTTAAACAGATTGCTGGTGTTTCCACCTTTGGCTACAACAACATGGCGACACAACTTGCATAGTACTGTTTGTTGGTTGATGTCGGAGATTTTGAAACCAAACAAGTTCCAGACGACAGAGGAGCCCCCCTTCTTTTTAACCAGTTCTTCCACTTGCTCTTCAACATGACCTTCAGTGTTCGCTCATCTTGTTCACATTTGCAGTGCCTATTAAATTTCACGAGTTCACAAACTGCAGTTGCCTGTGCGCACACGTGTTTGTTGCTGTTAGGCGGGTTGTGCTCTATTAATTCGTGTTTGATTACTAATGCCTGTGTAAGGATGACTCTGTATCATCATTAGCAGTGCTAAAAATTGCAACGAAATGAAGTTAGCTAAAATTAGTTAAATAAATTAAAATAAACTAAATTAAAACAAATGCAAAATTAGAATTCATGAATGTGTAACGGTATCCACGGTATAGCAAAATCCATATCGTGGCACAACATAATACCGGTAGTCATGTTCATACCGGTATAGCACCCACCCCTACAGGGAACTGGCTTCGTAAAGTAGCCATCACTGGGAGAGCGATAAACGCTAAACAATACTCGGCGATCTGAGAAGGATCTGAATGGGTGTTACATAGTGTGTGTAATTGGTTGCAGGAGAGAGAGTGTAATCAGTGAAGTGGCACATGGGAAATGTAGTCCAAGGTAACGTGAAACAGTCTGCGTTATGTCCCAGGTGGAACAGGTGGAACTGAGGACCACCACAGCAGAGCAGACGAGTCCGAAGATCCCCACGGCGGAGCAGAAGACCACCAGAGCCAAACAAAAGACCACCATGGCGGGGCAGAAGACCACCACAGCAAAACAGATACAGCAGAAGACCACCAGGGCAGAGCAGACAGAGCAGAAGACCACCACGGCGGAGCAGAAGAGCACCACAGCGGAGCTGATGGAGCAGAAGACCACCACGGCGGTGCAGAGGACCACCTCAGAGGAGCAGGCGAGATGAATGACCATAAAAGCGGGACTGAAGACGACCACGACAGACCAGATGGATCATGGACCCATGGCAGGGACTAGGGCCTAAGGAAAACTGTGACACAAGAGACAGACAGTGCATTCACTGCATCAAGGATCAAGGCAGGGAACACAAAAAGTTAATCAATAGTTTCCCTGATGACAACTGAATGGGCAGACGGATCATAAACATGCTCACTGACAGGAAGACTGGCAGACAGTTCATAATTGGGTCCACTGAGTGTAACTGGACCGACAAACACTTCAAAATCAACTGCATTGGCTGGAATAGGACTGGCAGATAGCTCAGAATCAAAGGCAGACAGTTCAGTGACAGAAACTCAACAGGAACATAAATCACACTCAGGCTCATTAATTAACATTGGACAGATAAATGGTTCAAAATAGTGGTCAACCGATATTTGCCATTTTTCAAATATCGGCATCGGCCCATAAGTTTTTCTGTTTGGCCAATGTGTTCGAGGCGGGACTTTTATTTTGACGGCACTGAGAATGGCAGCGCCTGAGCACACTGTGCTCACATTCTCCCTCTTGTTCGCCATCGTTCAGTTCTGTCTAATATGGATAGAACTAGAAGTCTATCTAATAATCAGATAGAACTGTTAAAAAAAGTAATTAAAATGTATACAAAAAGTATTATAACGATTGCTTTAATTAGTAATAAATGCAAACAATACTTTCTCGTTTGCTGTCAGCATTCAGCAAATATGCATTTACATAATTTAAACAAATCTTTGAATGTCTAATGAACATTTAATTTCACAAACCTTGCAAACTTAGTCAAATCCAGCTGTGAGATCTTGAAGTGTGCATGTGTATCCTGCATGATCGCGTGTTCTCTGCATGACGGTCAGTCCATGTGAATTGAATGCAGACAGGAGGAGATTTCAGTTTTACTGGAGACAAACTTTAAACTCATGATTTTAAATTATGCTGCGCTTTATGTATTTGCCCACTGTCATATTCATGTTGTTTTCCCTGTGTGCTGTATGTAAAATGAGTGTTATCTTGGCTTTATTTGAAAAAAAATATGATTCCCAATGCATACAAACTTCCCAGAATACTGAGTGCCACTGTTGGTTACAGTGTTTACTTCCTTTTTAATTGTATTTTTATTAAATATTTATTTGTGAAAAATACTTTGTCTTCTAAAGTATTTTATTTATTTTACACATTTATTTTTTAATCCATTTTCAAATGATTCTCGATTTCTTAAATATTAATTTAAAAAAATAAAATTATATCAGCTTAATATCGGCCACCCAGCTTTCCAAGATATCAGCATCGGCCTTCAAAAAACCCATATCGGTTGACCACTAGTTCAAAATCAGACTTATTGACTGACACTGGATTGACAAAAGGTTCGCAATCAGACTTCTCGCTAACAGAAACCAAATAGGCAGACAGTTCAAAATCATATTCAACAGCTACATTCATACAGACTGTTCAAAACCAGGTGCATGGACTGAAACTGGACTGGTAGACATTTTAGTGAGTGAAACTAAACCGGCAGACAATTCACAGTCAGACTCATTAGTTGAAACTGAACAGATAGCTCAAAATTAAACTCATTGACCGAAATGGGATAGACAGACGGTTCATTCTCAAGAGCCTTGGTAGGCAAAAGACGGACAGACAGATCATTAGTGGTCTCTGGGCTCGTGACAGGGCTAGCAGGGCAGACGAAGGGTTCGTTAATGGCCCCTATGGCCATGACAGGGTTAACGGGGCAGGAAAAAGGTACATTAAAGGCCTCGGGTCGTAACAGGCTGGTTTGAGAGTTCCAAGGGAAACTCCTCGGCTGAATCGGGGCAGAAATAAAGTTCATGTACTGTCTCTGGGGTAGTTACATACATGGTTGGGAGTTCTAAGATGGCCTCTTTGGTTGTGACAGACTGTGCTAAGAGTTCATAATCGGTGAAGTGACCAGACGAAAGTTCATTGAGGGCCTCCATGGCTGGTTCAGGACAGGACGAGAGTTCAGAGACGGCCTCCTCGGCCGGTTCAGAGCAGGACAAAAGTTCATAAGCGGCCTCCGTAGCCGTGATAGGACAGGCAGAGAGCTATCAGTAAAGTCAGCTGTCACTGGGAGAGCGATAAACGCTAAACAATACTCGGCGATCTGAGAAGGATCTGAGTGGGTGTTACATAGTGTGTGTAATTGGTTGCTGGTGAGAGAGTGTAAACGGTGAAGTGGCACATGGAAAATGTAGTCCAAGGTAACGTGAAACAGTCTGTGTAGTGTGAGAGTCAATATAATGGAAGGGTGACCTCTGGTGGCAATCGGCCGGAAGGCCATAGACTGGATTCGTGACAGTGAGCCTGGGCCGGCTTGAGCCTGGGACGTAAACAAATAATGCCTATTTCGCTTTGAAGAGTTCACAAAATCTCTGCACGCCCTGTTAAATAAACAAAGTAATAAAAGCCTATTTCAATTTTAAAGAGTTACTTACTTTGTGTTATCACTGAAATTTCATGCAACCAGATACTTTCTGCTGCTGCTGCTATAAACAACAGTAATAATTTGACTTGATTTTCTATGCATACTGCTATTAACAATTCACTAATAACGCAATCTGAATTCTATGATACTGCTGCACTCCATGAGAGTACTATGATTGCTGTAAGCCCAACTGAATACACAAATAGTAAATTCCAGTTTAGAGTGTCCTACTATTAGCTACATTGTACATGGGCTACTGATTGGAAATGATTTATTATTAGTAGTAATTTTATATTAATATTATGATTATTTATCTTTAAACTATCACTAAACATGACTTTCATAAACTCTTTACTATCGCTGAACCAAGGTAACGAGTGAAATAGGGATGTGGCCCCTTTAAGAGTGAGCGCTCCCTCAATGCAGCATGAGTACACATATGAGAAGGTATATTATGCTGCATTCACGCCATATCGTAATTACCGTAATTCCGAGATGACAACACGTGACGTTCAACTCGGTACACATCCTCGGACTGGGGATTATCCGTTTCTATAGCAACAGTCAACAAAATGAACCCACGACCGCGTAAAATGTTACTGGCAGCTGTAAAACAAATTACATTAAATTTGTATGCCACTGCTAAATGTTGCAGAACAGAAACCGTGTCAGGTAAAAATAATTACAAACCGTCTTTTTGTTTGTTTGTTTGTTATTAATGATGGCGATAAACATTGCTAATCTAAACAAACAATGAAATAACAGTATGAACACTTGCATAATGTTTTTATATTATAGTATCTATATATGTATCTATTTCCCCCTTTTTAGAGCAGTAATAGCTTTCTTTGAAAGCTCCGCCATTTAGTTCCACGTGAGGTGCAGCAGTTACGTGGTATAAGCCATAGCTTTCAGAAAATTCCCAGTTCACAAATTGTAATTACGAGTTCTACGAGGACGTGAACGCTTGATGACAACACGTGACGTTCTACTCGGACCTGTCCACATCCGCGGACTCAGAATTATGCTTTTCTATGGCAACACTATCAACACCTAAACAGAGCCTGTGGTGGTCAGGTGGTAAAGCGGTCACGAGGTACAAGTCGTAGCTCTCAGAAAACTCCCAGTTCACAAGTTGTAATTACGAGTTCACCGAGGACGTGAATGCTTTTTACAAGTTGGAATCTCGTAATTACGGGAATTCTGATATGGCATGAACTCACCTTTATTTTCTGTTGCTCATTAAGTTATGGTTAAACCCCCCTGTTTCAGCACTGGTCTTTCACACCTTAAGCCCGAAACACACTGCACGATTTTCGGCTGTCCCAGACGAAAGACTGGCATTGTGAAGCAATCGCAGCGATTTCTGATTGACCACGATTGTTTCACAATGCCAATCTTTCGTCTGGGACAGCTGAAAATCGTGCAGTGTGTTTAGGCCTTTAGATCTGAAAAGACTCCAGAAATGGGCGTGTAAAACTGTGGAAAAATGGGAGTGTAGAGGGTGGGGAGAGGGGAGAAAACAACCAATAAAACAGACCTACAACAAACTCATTATACAGACAGATGAATATTAAAATATATTTAAAACAGAAAGAATAAAGGCATAGTTACTTCTTGTTTACACTTCTTTGGATTTTCGGTCTATATCATTGTTTGCCATGTATCGCAATAATCTGTCGCGTCATCGCGTGATCAGATGTACTGCTATATCCACGCCCTTATTTGCACATATTTCATTTTAAAAAGACATGATATGTGTTTGAACACGATGCTGGTTCACGTTTGGAGCGCGAGAGAATATGAAATATACTCACAAACACTTGAAACACGCTTGCTCCGGTCCGGATATGAACTATGATCCGCGCAGTGAGTGTTAAACCCATCGCAGCGTTCCACGTAGAAACAGCCCTCTCATGGGCGCTCCACGTGTTGCCATATTAAATATTGTTGCGGTCATGTTCACGACAGCGCAAAGCTCTTTCATGAAATTTGAGTTCTCCACTGTAATGCCTGTGTTACCCCTGATGTACACTGCACGCGTCTGCGGTGCGTTACGGCTCCGAAGCGGCTACTGGAGCTGATCGCGGCCACTCTAGTCAATGCTTGTGTTTACACCAGATGCGCCGCAGCACGTTTCAAAAGCATCCCAGAAGCGGCTCTCTATGGCGTGCCGATGAGTTCTTTATTATTACGCTGTAACATGCACTCGCCTCACTGAACGTCTCACTGAACGTCTTAAAAAAAATTTTCTTTTCCTATTTAATCCATTGAATTTAAGACGCAGACGAGGCGTAGACGTCACGTAGATGTCACGTAAGTCACGTGTGGCAGTGAAGTGTCGAGCCAGACGTCACGCGTGATTCACGTGTGGCTGTGAAGTTATTTTTAATTTTTTTCGCTAACACGTACCATAACACGCTGCTCACACGGCTCAGTGCAGTGTGTGAGCAAATGCACAATTTACTTGCTCTTCATTCACTCCTCTCAATGGACGTGACATCTGCGCCTGACTTGTTACGCGACATCTGCGCCTGACTTGTTACGTGACATCTGCATCTGTCTTTTTTTTGCAATTTTTAGTGCGTCTGTCTTTTCCCCGGCTAACTTGTACAATATACATTAATCATGTGCATATTAAATATAAATATATTAATATATACTAATAATTTAGACATATTTTTTGCACTATTTGTAAAAGTATAAAGGTAACATAAAAAGAATAAAAGTCTATAACATATAAATAACAAATGTCTCCGAAAGGAAACCTTTAGTGAAGTTTCTGTTGCTTATAGGTATACTCATGTCGTTTAGTTTTTGTTGTTGTTGTTGTTTTTCTCTCTGTAAAATACATTTTTTCTTAAATTATTTTCATATTGCATATTTTTCCTATTTTAATTTTTGTTTTGAAAGTATGGTAAATACTGGTAAAATGTACCAACAATGACATTTAAAAATCTACACTTTTTGATATTCCATAAAAATAA
>JAFVLL020011168.1:0-82410 GCA_021397915.2 Tor tambroides
AATAAAAGCTTTTGGCACCATGGAAATAGACTGGATTTTTTAAAATGAGACAATAATCTTTAATTCACGGATAATGCTGTGAGGTTGCTGGAGGGCAGCCATTGATCAAGCTGATCAGAGGGAGGACATTAAAACCTTCATTATTTCAGCTCCCACCCCTGGGAGCATTTCTCAGAGCTCTCATATAAAACCTCACACTAACAAATATTGGCAGGTGTGTTGGCATAGAGTCAAGTGTTTTTTTTTTGTTTTTTTTAAAGCACTGTAACAGTAAACAGCCACATTTCCCAGCATTTTTTTAAAGGTTTAGGTTTAGCCTTTAGGGCATCTGCCAAGTGGAATACATTTACAGTAATTGGCTTTTCTTCCATACAGTGTGTTTGTGCAAGAATTCCACTTTAATATCCTGTTGACTGATAATGTTTTGTAAAACTGCAGTAATCTCAACCTGGTGTGGCTGTTTGGCAGTTCTTGTTTAATATGACGCATCGCAGGGTTATTCATGCTGGATAAAATATTAAAATATTAATAACTGACATTAAAAAAATGATGATAATGATGATGATGATGACTTTTCTTTGGTAACACTTCATTGTGATAGTCCACTTTAGACATTCTGCAAACTATAAGTAAATGTGCAACTACATGTCAACTACCCGTCAGTACTAGTAGTCTGCTACTATATCTGCTAACACTTTATTTTAATTGTCCCCCAGCAGACAATCTACTGACTATGAGTAACTTTGGAAATATGTGTCAACTTATTTTACTATTCTTTACCCCAACCAAAGCTAACAGTGTACTCTAATAAGAGTTAGTTGACACATAGTTGCAAATTAATGAGTTGGTTGACACTGAAAACTTACAGAATCTCTAAAGTTGTCTTAGAACATAAAGTGCAATCTTTCTGTTAATTAAAATGTCACAATTAAGTTAATTTTGAATAATTTCACTTCTTTGCTTTGAGTCAATGTTCCTATTTTTTCATATTGATGGGGGAAAATGGGAAATTATGGGAATTTTTAAAAAAAAAAAAAATGGGCAATTTTGGAAATATAATAGGAAATCAATTCATAGGTTTGTCCTCAATTTATTTTTATTTTGTAATATTTCTCTAACCATTTTTGTGGTGTTAATTGGTTTGTCTCACTATAAAACAGTTCTATTTGATAAAATTACAGTAATTAATTTTATTAACATTTCAATAGAAGATTTTAAAACACAAATCTAAATTAACTTTTTATAACGTTTAGTTGTCTAATTATTCAAGTAATATTTAAAGGTGCTGTTATTTATTTGTTTGTTTGTTTGACTGTACTAATGCATAAAAATACTCATTATACATTTACTGATATTTAGGATGCTAAGTTCCCATTCTTATTTTTTCCAAAAAAAACCCCACAAAAACAAAAAAACAATGCTACAGCCATGTTCAGTGTCGGAATGTCTGTTTTTATTTTGGTTTGTGTGATTCCGCCCACTTCCAGTTTACCCAATAGGATTTTGACACCCCGGGTTGCCAGTTAATAGAAAACACAGTGTATTGCAGCCAGTGAAGCCAGCAAATGAACTGGGTCAGAAATTAAAAAGCCTTGGTATTCATCTAAAAAGCTCTATGACCAGGGGATTATTAAAACAAGGATAAATCAACTCATCAAAATACAGTTTAAGGCTTGTCGTTTTCCATTGTCAGTTGTGTTCCTGTTGCACATCCTCAACCTGGCAAGTCTGAGGAAGAGGATGAAAGGATGGAAGAAATAACGCTCTTCAGTATTTTGAATTTACCCACTTCAACTGCTAGCTGTAAACATTACATACTGCACCCTTAATACAATTTTTTTTTTCTGTCACAATACATCAAGTGTATTGTTTGTTGTAAGTAAATTTTGAAGCGTACAGTTTGTACCTTTGTAGTATGTCACAGATGTGTGGTTAATCACTGCTAGGGTTGCAATACACACAGAATAATTGAATTTAAGTACAAACAGAATAAAACAGAATGCACTTGTAAAGAACCCAAAAAGACTGAAATAAGACACATGCTTACATTAACTGCTGTGTTGTCTGGATTTTAATGTAACTGTGACAGATGACTCTCACTCCAAATTAGCCACCAGCCTCTTGACTGACTCCACTGTGACCGACAGGGTCCTGAGAAAAAGGCTGTTCTTCTTCAAATGTCTGCTTCAGATTGTCCTGACATGCCTGCTGTGAGACTGATAGCCTGTGGTTGTGGCCTCCTCGGCCTTCAACCAACTACAGTTCACCCGCTTCCGCCCTCAGAGGATGGATGGCTCTATAGAGAGCTGACATGACTTATCCATCAGTCAGAGTTAATAGCACTACGCCTGAACCTGATTGCTTGTGAGCTAGTAAACATGAGCTGGGAGCATATGCCGGTGAGGCCTTCCAAACCATCCTTTGTGGCAAGGTTCAACCTATCAAATGAGAAACAACAACAAAATAAATAAATGAGAGAGACATTGTTTGATGTTTTAGTAATGCCAATTTGTGGCAGCTAAATGATTTGCTAAGATTAAAAATAATAAATAAAATTAAAAAAATAAAATAAATAAAGTGTGCTGTAGAGACTAGGTTGTTAATTAGCAAGCAAGGCTGTTATTTTTCTTCTTCTTCTTCTTTTTATTGTGTGCGTGTGTATGTATTTTGTTTTACAGGGAATTGTTTGAATGCAGGAGTCCAGTCCAAAACACTCTCCCCTGAACTTTTAATTAGCTTGCACATGGTCTGTGCCAAACTTGTCAAAGTGAATACAGAAACAAGCGGTAATTGGGTTAGCTTATCTGGCGTCCTTTTTATTTATTTATTTCTTTATGTATTGTTTCTTTTACTTCATATGGCTTATAAGACAACGTCTGCTGACCTTTGTAGTCATTATCAGTATTGTTAAGTTTACTTTGTTTTCCTCACAGTCACTTGAGTTGGTCCACTAGAACTACAGTTAGGACGGGGCGATATATTTAAAATTTCACATTAATATGACTTTGTTGATGATATAAAATTAATAACATTGTGAATATTGGGGTTATTTTAATGCTACTTTTATCTGTTGATGAAATTTGCTAAAGACTATGCCCGTAGACTTGTTCTTTTTGTCACCACCTTGAATGTTTATCTAGCACAATAGCCTTGAAGGGCACCATGTTATAAAATATGCCACTTTTTAGAGCGCAGATCACAAACATCAAAGTTCAGCCATAAAAGGACACATAACTATTCAATGAGAAAGGAAAAATGTTAAGTGAGAGCCTTAGCCATACAGTATAAACAGACTTTGTTGGATATCTTTAGACTGGGGAACCATACTGTATGTCCTTCAAATTTCACGGGAACACATTAAAGTTATTTAAAGGGACATTCAATCCAAAAATGAAAAATCTATCATCATGTACTCACCCTCATGTGATTCCAGAACTGTATGGCTTTCTTTCTTCTGTGGAACATAAAATAAGCTATTTTGTAAAATGTCTCAGTATGCCTGGAGTTCTTTACATGCTTTAAAAATGATGAATGGATGGATGGATATTACTTAGTATTATGAATTGTCAAATTGGTGCGCACAAAAAAATTATGTAAAAGTGCCTTATACATTTAATGAAAACAGCTTAACAGCCTTTCTTTCTTTCTTTCTTTCTTTCTTTTTCTAAGATTTCTTAAGATTTTTTCCTTTTTGCATTAATTATTTTTAAGCTAATTGCAAGAAAGTTCAAAATCACGTTTTGTCTGACTGAAAAATCACTAAAGACTTTTCACAGCAAATTCATTAATATTGAAATAGGCTGAAAAATATTGAGATATAATTTATTCTGTTATATCTATGTTCAGATGTGCAGGGTTATTCCAACACAGGGAGAAAAAAAAAAAAAATTCTTGATTTGTCTTTTTGTCCAAAGTCAAGTAACTAATCTGTAAGTAACCTAATTGTTCATGAATGAGGTAAACTATGCCAAATTGCTCTTGTGTTATCAAAGATGTCTTCATTGTCATCTACAGTCATGGCCAAAAATATCGGCACCCTTGCAATTCTGTCAGAAAATGCAACACTTTTCTCAGAAAATTGTTCCAATTGCAAATGTTTTGGTATTCACGTGCTTATTGTTTTTATTTGCACTGCAACAACACAAAAACAGAGAAGAAAAGTCAAACTTGATAAAAGTTTCACACAGAACTCAAAAATGGACTGGAAAAAATTATTGGCACCTTGTCAAAATTGTAAGAAATAATTGCTTTTCAAGCATGTGATGCTCCTGTAATTTGTATTTAGTCACACCTGTGGCAAGTAACAGGTGTGGGCAATATAGTAATCACACTTGCAACCAGTTAAAATGGAGAAAAGTTGACTCAACCTTTGTGTTGTGTGTCACACTGAGCATGGAGAAAAGAAAGAAGTGTAAAGAGTTGTCTGTGGATTTAAGAGACAAAAATGTGGAAAAACATGGACAATCTCAAGGCTACAAGTCCATCTCCAGAGATCTTAATGTTCCTGTGTCCACTGTGTGTAATATTATCAAGAGGTTTACAGCCCATGGCACTGTAGCTAACCTCCCTGGACGTGGACGGAAGAGCAAAATTAATGAAAAATTACAACGAAGGATTGTTCGAATGGTGGATAAAGAACCCCGATTACCTTCCAAACAAATTCAAGCTGATCTGCAGACACAGGGTACAACAGTGTCAGCTCGCACTATCCGTCGCCATCTGAATGAAAAGGGATGCTATGGTAGGAGACCACTGCAGACACAAAGGCATAAAAAAGCAAGACTGGAATTTGCCAAAACTTATGTGACAAAACCACAATCCTTCTGGGAGAACATACTGTGGACAGATGAGACAAAAGTAGAGCTTTTTGGTAAAGGACGTCATGGCACTGTTTACAGAAAAAGAAATGAGGCCTTCAAAGAAAAGAACACAGTCCCTACAGTCAAACATAGTGGAGGTTCAAAGATGTTTTGGGGTTGCTTTGCTGCTTCTGGCACTGGATTGTGTGAACGGTATCATGAAATCTGATGATTACCAAAGAATTTTGAGGCGCAACGTAGTGGCCAGTGTCAGAAAGCTGCGTCTCCACCAGAGGTCATGGGTCTTCCAGCAGGACAATGACCCGAAACACACTTCAAAAAGCACTCAGAAATGGTTACAAAGTGCTGGAGAGTTCTGAAATGGCCAGCAATGAGTCCAGATCTGAATCCCGTAGAACACCTGTGGAGAGATCTCAAAACAGCAGTTGGGAGAAGGCATCCTTCAAATCTGAATGACCTGGAGCAGTTTGCAAAAGAAAAGTGGCCCAAAATTCCAGAAGAGAGGTGTAAGAAACTCATTCATGGTTACAGGAAGCGATTCTTTTTACAAAGGGGGTGCTACCAAATATTAAATTAAGGGTGCCAATAATTTTGTCCAGTGCATTTTTTGGGTTCTGTGTGGAATTGTATCAGATTTGACTTGATTTATTCTTTATTTATTCTTGACTTGATTGAGTTTTTTTGTGTTGTTCCAATGCAAAATAAATAAATAAGCATGTGAGTGCCAAAACATTTGCAACTGCAACAATTTTTTAAGAAAAGGGTTGCATTTTCTGCCAGAATTGCAAGGGTGCCAATATTTTTGGCCATGACTGTAAGTTACCCTACTCACAGGTAACCAAAGTATCCAGTAAGTATTTTTAAAAATGGATGATATTGGTGGTGCGTTCAAATGAGCAGGGAATCTTACAAACCCTAGGAAGATCAAAAGAAGAACAGAAATGCCCCAGAGACTCAAGCAGTTCCACTTCAACATGATTACTTGCTGTGCCAGCAATCAGAACCCACAGATTCAACATTCTTAAGTCCGCTCGCACGGCAGTCAAAGTTTTCGTGATGCAGTCTTCACTTCCCATCGTTCTCCGTCAGTATCCTCTTCTCCCGCCCAGCTAACATCGGATCACACTTCTGTGACAGCACCATCTCATTAATGAGCTCCAGGCCAGGGGAAATGATAAGTGCATGGTGGCATCTGTCTGGGACACTGGGAGCTCACGGGGAGCCGCAAGGTTGTGACACCTCTGTTGTGCGTAGATCTGTCACAACTGACATCAGCTGTCATCAGAAAGAACATCTGTCAGTTTGAAACAGTGTGGAGATAGAAATAGAAAGAGATATTATATTCACCTTGACTATTGTATTTGGCTGAGATAAGGCTATAACTGCTGGTCTTTGTTACAGGACGCAGATGAGACATAGAAAGCTTTATTAACATGTCAACTTACATTAAAGAAAAAGTTCATCCAAAATTGAAATTTAGTCATTATTTGCTCACCCTCATGTCGTTCCAAACCTCTTTAACTTTTCTTCTATATAAAACTAATAAACTTAAACAAGAACAACAAAAAGTAGTATGTATACAAAAAAATCAATGTAGTAATAATAGTGTACTTGTAAGGATGCTATTTCAACAGTTATAGTTAAATAATTTTAAATTATTCCACTTTTAGTTCGTAAAAGTGTGACAAAGTTTAATTGTACTGTAAACAATTAGTATTGTCAACAAAATCAGTCAAGTCAAATCTGTTTCTTTGTGAGTTAATAGCACTGTGTAAAAAAAAAGATCAGGTTCAGTTTCACCCATGTACTATTTACTGTGAACTATTCCATCCCAAAGTTGACTTGTTACTATGAATTTGAGTAAGTTTAGACTGTATGTAAAAGTAAAAAGTAAATAGAAAGTAAAAGTACATATAACTCAAATATATTTAGACTTTTCTGTATACTTATCAGTATAAGCCAAGTGGTGAAGTATATTTTTTAAACTGAAAGTAAATGTTTTTATTGTTAGTTTAAAAGAAGCATTAATAATAATAAACTCACAAAATGGTGCCACAAAAATGGGAAAAGGCAGCATAAAAGTAGTGCACAGTATGTGTGCACTATATTTCAAGTTTTCTGTAACTAGATTTGTGTGAGAGAAAAAAAAAGTCAAATACAACATTAGATGTGCATAGAGACACAAGAACAAAAGTTATTGTTCTAATCTGCATGGCTTCAGCACACAAATCATATATACTACTTTTCTAATACTTTATGATGATTTTATTTAATTACAAAGACCATGCAGTAAGTTCCTCAACAGTCAGTAATTAAGTATATGTTTTGTTCCACAGAAGAAAGAAAGTCATACTATCTTAGAATTACATGCATATCATGAAGACTAGTTTTAAGTTTGGTAAGGTTGTTTCATTTAAAGGGGTCATATGATGCTATTTTAAAGATCATTATTTTGTGTATTTGGTGTAACAGAATATGTTGAAATGCATTAATGTTCAAAAAACACATTATTTTTCAAATATTGTACATTATTGTAGTTCCTCTATGCCCCACCTCTCTCAAACACGTCGTTTTCTGCAAAGCCCTCCTTCCAACAAGTGCAGCCTACTCTGATTGGCCAACTGATCCAGTGCATTGTGTTTGGCCGAACATCACAAGCACACGTCGAAAATGTAACGCCCCTTACCATGATCACGTGCTTCAGCTTTCAAGTTAGTTTTATCAGTTCAAGCCCGAAAGGGGAATAGAGTCGCGTGACAGACACAATGATGATGCTTGTATGTATTTGCAGTACACAAGCCACGGTTAAGACGATTTCTGACGGGCTGTACACTCCGCTGTGATGTGACCCTGTTCCCCTCACACACACTCACTCACACACTCACACACACGACGCATTACGTGCAAAACTCCTCATTTGAACAGTCAATAGCAAATAGTTTAATTAATAACAAAACATACAGTTGCTGATTCAGAAGTGCCAGATTGTCATAGCAAAGTCAGAATTGACCCTTTTTTTTTTAGAAATAGCCTTCGTGCACAGCCAGCCTTGTACTCTACTAGGTTCACGAAACTGTCGTCCATAAAATTCATTGCACAAATTCGAACATTCGAGTTGTGCTGTTGTGTTGTAAACAAATCTTAACCAATGATTCCTAATTGCATCTAATTTTGGAAGGCCAAATAAAGTGCTTTTGCTTTCGCATAGAAACGCACAGCGTCTCCCTGACATGGCTGCATCAACACTAAAGCCCGAAACACACTGCACGATTTTTGGCTGTCCCAGACGAAAGACTGGCATCGTGAAGCAATCGTGGCAATTTCTGATTGGCCACGATTGTTTCACGATGCCAATCTTTCGTCTGGGACAGCCAAAAATCGTGCAGTGTGTTTAGGGCTTAACTGCGTTTACTGAAACCACGCCTTCTTTCTTTGTGTTTACATTTGGGCGGCATTACGCAAATATTTCCACATCGTGACGTAGACAGTGTTTGAATGAGCCATTTTAGGGGGGTGTGGACGAGTCTTAACTTTTATAAAGAATATATCTTTGGTTTGAGACTTTAGTCTTTGCAACTTTAGGGATCTCATCTATGCACGAACAGCTTGTAACACTCCAAAGAGAAAGGAAAACTTGAAATCGCGTCATATGACCCCTTTAACCAACCACAGCATTTTCTTTAGCTCTCATAAGTTAAAGCATCTCAAATATGCATAACATAATTTTTCCCTCAGCAGAAATGGCTAATTTCTCTCCACTTAGCATAAAGGTCATTACTAATTTGGCTTTGAATATGAAGATATTCAAATCTCGTTATTAGTACTCTCTGAACATGATATTTTATTTATAATTAGCTGTCAGGATGTGTAAGAATTAGCCATCGCTCTGTTTTCATTGAGAAGCCTCTCCGGTTCCAAACCAGAAAGTGCTTGAAGGAAACTGACAGTAACTTTAATTAGCACTCTTGTTTGGTGGCTTAGGCAAAACTCCCACCCTGCCTTTCCTGACACTGACTTCATTATGACTCCAGTGTTCCTGCGAGCAATAAGCCATCAAAGAGCCGACGGCCAAGGGCTTGGTGTAAGAACGACAAACTGATTTGCGTTTATACCACAAACGTTTTGTATTTTTCATGTCCGAGATGACAGTGTCAGCTTTTCAGTGATGTTGTATTACCATTTCCTGTGTTAGTTTCTTTTTTTTTTTTTACAAACAAATGGATGTCCTTACATAACCTGCAAAGAGTGCTATAGCAATGCATATTTTATGAATCAATGGTGCTTTTCATGTCTGTATTGAAAGATTTACCCAAATGGTGTCGGAATCCATTACACTGGACATCCTTAACGATCTTCAGTGGGGTTTGATGTTAAGTAAAGATGATAAAAATCCATCGTGGTTTGCACACTGTGAATCAAATCATTGACAGCTTAAAGGCATACTTTACGCAAAAATGTAAATTTTGTCATTAATTACTCACCCTCATGTCATTCCAAACCCATAAGACCTTCGCTCATCTTTGGAAAACAAATGAAGATATTTTTGATGTAATCCGACCCTGCATAGACAGCAACACAACTCTCACGTTCAAGGCCCAGAAAAGTAGTAAGGACATCAATAAAATAATCCATGTGACATCAGTGGTTCAATTGTAATTTTATGAAGCTACAAGAATACTTTTTGTGAGCAAAGAAAACAACTTTATTCAACTTTATTTCTGGACCTTGAATGTGTCAGTTGCGTTGCTGTCTATGGAGGATCAGAAATCTCTCGGATATAATCAAAAATATCTTCATTTGTGTTTTGAATATGCATGAAAGTCTTTGGGTTTGGAACGACACGAGGGTGAGTAATTAATGACATAATTTACATTTTCGGGTGAACCATTCCTTTATATTTAACAAGGGTAAAAACGCAGATGAGGAACTAACCAACAAGCAACATATTCCACATTTCCCTCAACTTCCAAAATCCTACCACATTTCTAAAGACCTTGCTAAAGTGTCCCATCATTCAAAGGTGTTGGCTGCATGATAAAGAAGTATATTAAACTCAGCATGAGGTAGGAGCAGCTATTGAAGTGTGTTCTTCCGCTGAGCCCGGTGGCCCAGCTGTTGCTCTGCATTGAGACTGGCGTGCTGAGCAGGCAGGTTGTCATCTCCATTAGAACATGTGGTGAAGGCTCAGTGTGGGGAAATGGGTTTGGGTAAGGGCAGAGCGACGGGCTTTCATGTCGGGTAAACTCCTATCAATATACAGCCTGACTTTTTCATCACTGCATGACTGCCATGCCTCGGGGTCTGTTTCGACTGGGGCCAATCACACAGAACTCTTGCCAGTCATTTGGGATGGACTGAAAAAATCAGTCTAGGATCTATGCCAGCCTAAGCCAGACTGTTGACTGCTGTGTTATATAGTTCATATATATTGATTTTCTCTGCTTTTAATAATGTCTGAATTATATGATCTGAAATATATGAAAATTGTCAATTATGACATTACAAAAGCAACACAATAAATTAAACTGTATAGCTACTTTGGATGTAAAATTTTTAGAGGCATAAGAGAAATAAGTAACATGATCATAGAGCCCATGTTCAAAACATCCTACATTTTTAATAAACCAGGTTTGTTTGGGTTTATTTTGTGATTTTACTGAATTAACTAGCTATAATTGTACTGTATGAGTCTGTACTAAACACTGATCCTCCTCCAAGTTCAGAGTTTCTGGCAGATCATTGTTGTGCTTCTCGCAGCAAATGAGATGCAGAATTGTAATTAGAATTTAAGGAAGTGGAATTAAAGTGCAATTATATTCATAGAAATTCAGGTAACTGCTGTAAGAGTGGTTTTTATTTTTCAGTTACTCAGAGTTACTCAGAAATGTTATCATACACAACATCTTGAAAATTTCCAAAATATGGCTGTCAGGCTCCTCAATTCCCTGACACCTTCCACCTCGAGGAGAAACACTAGACTGTTGAACTGAGGCTAAATGCAGTAACTACAGAAACATTGGCACTACTGCCAGTGCTTGGCATCTTTATCAATATATGGATAATACATTGTTTTATTATTATTTCTTCATACTATACTGTATCAGCAAATTACTATACCTATTATACTATAATAATTGTTACCTCAGGTATTCTTACCTGCTGCTGCTACAGGAAAAATCACATACCACTTTATGATTCCATCGCTTGTATAATTATTATTGCATTGTGTTCGACTATTGTTGAAATGTTCAAAAGACATTAATGCTTTTATTCAGCAAGGATGAGTTATATGGATGAAAAGTGACAGTAAAGATATTTATAATGTTACGGAAGATTTCTGTTTCTAAAAAAAAAACAAAAAACAAAAACTATTCTTTTTAACTATTCATCCACAGAATCCTATTCATCATAGAATCAAATTTGGAGTTTATTTGGAGGCAAACGTTATGCTTAATAGTTTGTTAATAGCAAGAACAGGACCTTAAAATAAAGTGTGACCGATGATGTTTATATTTTGATCAAAATATTCATGATCAATAATCAGTGCAAATAAGGCATCATGCAAGGTTAACTATCTTGTCATTAAGACACAATTTCAATTTTTCTACCTCTTTATAATTTCTCTCTTATGTCTTATTTCATGTATATTTTCTTCTCAATCACTAATCCACAGCATTGGTGTTTGTATCCTAAATGAACTTTCCAGTTAGTTAGCTTTCATTTTTTATGTCATTCAGCGACATTGCAATCATTGAGGTAGTTAATCGAATTCCCATCCTTTATTAAGGGCAATGATTAAGGGCTAGATTTAGCATACCCACGTGGGAGCAACTTGATTACATAGCAGCCGTCGTGAATTAGCACCACTAGATTAGCAGGGAGGTCTGTATGTGCTCATCTAGTATCCTCAACCACACAATTATACACCGAACACACTAATTACTCATCCACGCTCTGCAGACTCCCATGATGTCATTGAGTACACTGAGATATGCACTAGGTACTTCATCTATTGGCAGATAAACTTTTAGCTACTGAGTGAAGTGAAAATGCTTAATGGCCTTAATTATTTCTTACTGACCATGAAACTGTTTTGCTTTCTTTTTGTTTCTAACCCAATGGAAATATTGAGTTTTTTTTTCTCCTGCAGGTTATTGAGTCACTCACAGCACCATAAAAGATGAGCCATTCTTTCACACATTGTGAGTTTGTTCCTATTGTTTTGGTCGCTTAATGTGAGGAATATTTGTGTCGCCACACGAAGTTCAGGAAAAAGTAAAACTTTAGGCAAATGCCTCCGAGGCTCCAAAGGTTATAACACAAGAAGAACAAAAGATTTAAAAAAACAAAAAACAAAAAAAAAAACGCGGGGATGAAGCCATACAAAATGCACATTAAAAGTATAAATAATCTTATAATTATGCAAAAATATAATAAATCTTGTCAAAAAAATTGTCAAATTAGGCAGATGCCAACATGACGCACCTGCATATTTCATACCAGCCAGCTGAAGAAATCTAGACTGAAACTGAACTAAAATGTAGATCCTCACCAAAGCCAGTTTATACTCTCCTGTTAAAAAGAAGTGTGCTTAAATCTTCTGAATTGTACTTGTAGTGTGCTTTAAATCTTAAAAGTATATTTTTGTACTTTCAGATAATAAAGTATATTAATGAAATAGAAGTGTACATAAAGAGAGTACACTTTTATGATTGCTTCTTAACACACTTAAGTAAACTTTTAAAAAGTGTAAATTTTTTATTTTAAAATGCATTTTTAATTATTTTTGATGTTTTAGCAATCTATTGTCATGTTTTAAAGTACACTTCTTTTGATGTTGACTAACATACACATAAAGTACTTGAGGTTACACTTTATTTTAAGGTGTCCTTGTTACAGTGTAATTATACATTTAAGTACTGAGCAATATTAATTAACTACATGTACTTACAATATGGTTAGGGTTAGAATTAGGGTTTGTCTTAGGGTTACTTGCATGTAATTATACATAATTTATTGATATTATAATAGTAAGAACATGTAACATAGCAAGGACACCTTAAAATAAAATGTTACTATACTTGATTATAATTTGAACTGTATTGTTATTCAAACTATAAATGTACTAAACTGAATCTTTATCATTACAAATGTGATGTTACAAATATATTTAAATACACGCTATACAAGTTTCAATAGAAATTACAGTATTGTAGTTTGTAATTCACCATACATACCGTATTCAAAGACAATAAGTAATTCTGAGCTTAAGCGGGTCAAAAAAGCACTCGTAAATAAAACTAACTGCATTTATTAACATGCATTTAAACTAAAATACATTTTTATTTAATTGCATGCAATTAAGTAAAATATGTAAATAACTTGCAAATAAGTGTCCAGAAACACTTACACTCAGTTGGCACTTAAGTTTATTATTTTAAAGTATATTATTTAAGCACTCTTTTTAAAAGTATGCTCAAGTGAACAACTTTTTCAAAAGGGCTGAGTGCTAGTTTTGGACCCTTTCCACTGGAATGATATATTAAGATGCACATATGCATCTAAAGGCCTCCGTTCTGCAGCCCGTTATAATGCCCCAAAACGAGGGTGTTTGTAGGATGCAATTATCTTCCAACTGTTTTGTCGATTTTAAAAGGGATCCTTTGAAAAGACATAAGTCCCTTCAGCTGCCTCAGACAAAAGCTGATTCTTTTTACTTCCCCGCCATTACCTCTCCCACACTCAGTTTTATTAACACATGAGTTAGAATTGATCGTTTTGCTTCTCTTTTTCTCACCATATCACTCGCAAATCCATACTTTGGGTCTGTTTTTTTTTCCTCTTTTTTTTTGATGAATATATTACCATAAATTTAGTCAAATCCACACATGGATGTCGCTTCTAATGAGGCCACATTACCATTTCAGACAGAGCAGGCGCTGGTTTTATCTTCTGTTCATGGAGACACGCTACCTCAAAGAGAATGGCAGAAGCGAGCAGTAGAGGCTCTGTCATTCTCAATAAAGCGTGATGGTGTTTATCAGGGAGGATGGATCCCTCTGCCAATTGTTAGCCTTGCGAGCAGAACCCAGATCTTGCACTTTCGCCGATGCACGCTGCAGTCAGCTACTGTTGGCTTTTGTGCCACAGCTAGCTGCGTTAGCATGCAGGTGGCAGCGTTTGGGACTTCAGTGTGCTGGAAACAGCAGCTTTGAGTTGACCCAGGTTACCGAACACAGGTTGAACTAGCTGACGACGAATGACCCAAAACAGATTTCTCATCTCAATTTAAGGGCACTGTGGTTCAAAACCATTTTTAACTGTTTTCAGGGTCATCGAATTGTCTGTCAAATTAAAAGAGGGTCTGGATCTGCCCTTGGGCATGAAAAGCCTTTTATCTATATGACATAGCGTTTTGTCTCTTAAAGCTCTCTCTCTGAGCACAAGTGCTTCAAAACCGACATCAAAAAAATGCCATAAAATATGCGCAAGTTGAAAGAAACATTGTGATTGTATTTCTACTTTTCTTTTAAAGTAATAATTCATCAGAAATTTATATATATATATATATATACATTTATATAGTCGTTTTTTACTCACCCTCATATTGTTTCAAACCATTATGACTTTCTTTCCGGTGTAGTACTTAAAAGGAAATATTTTGAAGATTCTACTAACTGCTCTTCGTTAATTTTGAGGCTTTCAAACTTCAAAAAGGAAGCAAAGCATTACAAAAGTATCATTGAATTGGTCCATATGACTTGTGCTCTATATTCAGAATCTTGTGAAGTCATATGATGCTTTATATGAGAACAGACAGAAATGTAAGTTATTATTCACTGAAAAAAAATGTCCCCTCCAGAGAGCCGTTAACAGCTGTGAATTTACCAAGTTGAAGTCGAGGACCGGATCAGTTCTGTTTTTTGGTTTGTGAACAGAATCAACTCATTGACTGAAAAGATTCAACAGCATTACTTCTCTTCTAAACATCCTTTGTGAAAAAGAATAACATACTTTGAATATTTATAATGTAAATAATATACTTTAAAAGAATATGCTTACGTGCAAACTGAATGTAATGTTTTTGGACACTTGATGTATGCATGTTATTTACAATTAAATTAAAATTTATTATAGTTAAAATTTATATTAAATGCAATTAGTTGAACGTAAGAATGTTATTTTTGTTTGGTAGTTTGTTTTTTGTTTTAGGACTTAAAGGGTTACTCCACCCTAAAATGAAAATTCTGTCATTAATTACTCACCCTTATGTCGTTCCAAACATGTAAGACTTCCGTTCATCTTCGGAACACAAATTAAGATATTTTTGATGCATTCTGAGAGCTGGCTGACCTTCCCATAGACAGCAATGGAATTAACACGATCAACATCCAGAAACGTAGCAAGGAGATCGGTAAAATAATCCATGCGACATCGGGGGTTCAACCGTAATTTTACGAAGCTACGAGAATACAATACAAAAATAAGGACTTTATTCAACAATTTGTCTCCTCTGCGTCACCGTAGCACCATTTTGGAGAGTATCCACTGAACGCAAACAGCATATGCTGTTCTGTGTCAGCCACACCACACGGATACACTGTTTTCGTTCAAATCAAAAGTCGTTATTTTTGTTTTCTTTGCATACAAAAAGTATTCTTGTAGCTTCGTAAAATTACGGTTGAACCCCCAATGTCACATGGATTATTTTAGCGATCTCTTTGCTACATTTCTGGACGTTGATGGTGTTAATTCCATTGGTGTCTATGGGAGGGTCAGAAACATCTTAATTTGTGTTCCGAAGATGAACGGAGGTCTTACGGGTTTGGAACGACATGAGGGTGAGTAATTAATGACAAAATATTCATTTGTGGGGTGAAGTAACCCTTTAAGTATCTTTATGTATAATTTAATAATTATTCTGTCGTTAAAATATGGTTAAAGTGTGCTGTCATAATTCTGACAAGCAATTATGGTAAACCAAATTGTACTGTAATGTCACTTCTAAAATGTGTATTTTATGTATTTAAATATATTTGTAATTACACATTAGTAATGATGAAGTTCTAATCAGTATATTTAAAATATATTAACTTTAAATGTAATATCAAACAAACACTACAATTCAAATTAAAGTAAGTACTTTACATGTGCATTAATATGTTAGTCAGCACATCAGAATAAGCATACTTCTTTAAATCATGAGCGAATAATCAAATTGGTAAAACTTTTAATTTGAAATTATTACAAAGTGTACTAATGTATATCATCTAAAAGCGCCTTTTAGTCAGTACTAAGTGCACACTTAATACAATTAAGCACACTTCTTTTTTCACAAGGGATTTTCACATTAAGAGCTAGGCCTAATTTAAAGATTTTCAATGAATAATGAATATTCTGTTTCCTAATCAAGCCATTGTATAGAATAAGAAGATATGGTGTATTTTCATAAATATACGTTGTTTTTGAATCCTTTTTGAAGACTGAAAGCCTTTGCACTAAATTAAATAGTGTCCTGCACATTCTTCAAAATGTTTTTTTTTTTTTTTTGTATTCCTTTTGCAAGTCCTAACTAATCCCTTGCAATGATTTTTTTTTATCATTTATCTCACTACATGTTAGTTATGGAGTTATGGAGGAAAAAACAAAACAAAAAACTAGATCATCTTCAAAATTTTCCACTGAGACAAACATCATTAGGAGCATGCGAGTTGAGACAGATGCTGACACAATGTTTTGTTTCTCATAGCCCTCTCTCAGAGGACAAGTGCCACGAAATACCATTGCCATAACTGATGTCACCCATATGCGTAATTTAAAAGACTTGCAATATTTCGCGCTTCCACAGATGGTAGACAGATGGAGGCGTAGATCAGTGACAAGGTCTGTGACTAGTCTCAGATCAGAGAGTCTCGAAAAATGGGACACCTGCACGGGACTCATTGTTTTCACCCACAGATGAAGATACTTTACACTTTATCACCTTTTAATTATCAGCAGTCTCATGAAAAGCCTATTTGTCTGTAAATGCTCCACAGAGAACAAGGGTGGCAATGTCACCGGAAGGTTTGGCTGTAAATCACACTCTGAGAAAAGTGAGCAAAATGTCTCTTTGGTGGGATTTTAGGTTATGTGAGGAAAAGAGGAAATTAAAGGGAAATTCTTAGTGTGGCTCTAAGTGGGCTGGAGAGTCTAGACTATTTAAGGATCAGATTTAATTTTTCATCATGGGTCAAAACCTTTCTGAGGGATAAACTAAAACACCCACTGGCCAGACCGATGGTCAAAGGGCGAATACTTTAAACTCTGTCTGAATAGTTCAGACTGGAATGAACATTCTGTCATCATTTACTTACCTTTGTCTCAAATCTGTACGACATTGATTTTATTCCAAGGAATGCTCTTAAAATGCCAAATTTATGTTCATGATGTTTATGAACAAATTTTCTTCAAAGATCAACTTTTCTGAATGTAAATTATGATCATTGTAAAAGTATGTTTTACCTTGAAAAATATATTGAAACACTTTTATGATTAGTATTCAACGTGTAAGGAAAATGAGCTATTATTTTTTACTTGATTCTTAACCCACATGACATGAGTCATTAAATACTTTGGTACTTTTCCTGGCTACTATAGTATATGCTGGCCACACGATTTTCAATTCTAAGCTTGTCGCAAATGATTTTTTGCCGAAAAAATGCTCTGTTGTGTGGTGTCATTACGATTATTTAATAATCAGGAGAGCCAGCTGACAATGTTGATTGTCCTCCATGTGTTTCTCTTCTCTAGTCACGTTTGATCTCGCCAATCTCTGTCAGATCTCATGTCACTGTGAAATCGTTCCTACAATCAACAATTGTGTGGTCCCACAGTCTCACAGTCTGGTCGAATTGTCTAGTGTGTGCGTTCAGAGGATTATAAGTCTAAAAATCAGGTGAAACTGTCTTCATGTCTGTGGTCTGCCATGGTTTTACAAGCCCAAGGCCTTAGATGGAAAAGGGCAGCAGAAACAAACAAAAAAATTATAATTTCTTAACCTTTCAATTAGACCTAGATCTGGTTCTGTAGCGAGCATTAGCATTGCTGTTCTTTCTATTCTGTAAGTAACGATGCCACAATAGTGTTAGACATTGCAATGCCATCTGTCGACAAGGTTAAGCACAAGTTTTAAGTAAATTACACTGCTAATGTGTTTTTGAGAGTGGTTTATGCAATAATTAACTCCCTTACAAAAAAAAAAAAAAAAGCTTGGGCTTGGGCATCATTGCATCAATACTCAGGATTTCCAGTAATCGAATCTTACCACGTGTCTACCGAACCGATGTTTGCGCTCATTTTTTGTCGTCTACAGGCATTTTCTTAGGTACTGATTTTTTTCATTGTCTCTGCTAGTAGAGCACAATAATAAGAGTGATTCGTTGTTTAATTTTCGCTCCTTGCATCACCAAAGTACACACGTCATTTCAGCAAAATGCATTGAGTCTTACGACCATTTTTAACTAAAATACTATTTGTAGAAACTAAATCAAGCGTAGCGTTAGTTCTGGCAGGTCACGTTAGTCAAGCTCGGATCAGCTGACTCTCAGCTGATCCCCATCTACCTATAGGAATACGACACCTATCTAAGCATCCATATATAAGGTCGTCAGTATTATCAGGAGTTTTCGCATTGCTCAATAGCTAATTACCCTCCTCCATCCCCAACTCCGCCTCTGTCAGTCAGGATCCAGCCTTCTGATTATCTTTTGAATCAGACTAATTCAAAAATGTGTACATAAAATTACTGAACTTTAACAATATCTGCAATACTTTTGTTGGTTCTGTTCTGTTTACCCTGGGGGGTTATCGCTGCTCTCCCTGCTCTCATCCATGCTAGGCTGCATGGATGCGCAGGGAGTTCTTGCCCAGAACAGAACCATACCGCCAATCCAAACTGTATGCTAATTGTCAATCATCTTTAACAATAGTGGTCCTGACAGAAATGAGTCTTAATCTCATATAAGTGTACACCAGCATGACTCTTTACAAAAACACTATTTCTTAATTTGTAAAACTTTTAAAATTAGCACCAAACCTGCACCATGAAAGAAGAATCTTAAGGGAAATGTACCCAACAGGCACAGGACGTAAATATAACTTTAGGTTGATGCTGGACATGACGTCGGACAGACGTTGCATTTTGGTTGAGAATGAAAATCAGGTTGACGTCAGTAATTGACACCAATTTGATGTTGACTTAATATTGAATTTTGGTTACACAACCTAAAAACCACAAAGGTAAACATTAGCTGACGTCGGTATCGGACAATCAAATTGACATTGACATTAAATGTTGAATCGACATTGAATTTTGGTCACCCGACTGAAATTTAACCAAAAATCAACGTCTTGTGTGCCTGCTGGGTATGTAAAAGTCTCTGTGAGAGAGACAATATCAACATGTTTTAATGTATTTATTATATCTCCACTATGTAGCAACCTTGAATTTTTTTGTCAATATTACAATCCTTGGCAAAACAATCACGCTGCTATAGCTTCCATTGACTCTGACTCAGATTCTGACTGTGGAAGAGTCATGAGTCAAAGAAAGAGTCGATGTAAATAGTTAAAATATTAGCTAAAATATTTAGCGAATGCCAGCTAGTTCTCTTAGCAGAGCAATGACCAGTTCAGTTCATCCTTTATTGTCTCCATAAGGAGAAATTTGTCTTAAGCAATCTTCTCCTTATGGAGACAAAGACAGAAACGAAACTGCTGTCCACTGCGCTCTGTGACAGCACGAATCACTCATGATGACAGGCAGTGCAGAGCAGAGAACTTCTGTCTATATATAACATGCTCTGGTGTCAATCTCTTGCTCTCGCTGCCGGAGCCTCGCGTCTAATCACTCCATAATCCCGCACGCATAGACCACCTCAAGAACAAATGGCTTTTGTCACTCGTTTGGCACACATCAATTTCCCCATGACAGAATACTTTTCCCTTAATCCTACTGCTTTGCTAAATGTACTGTAACAAGGGAAAGATGCGAGTCCTAATGCCATTACTTGTGTTCACGCGGTTACGCTCGCTCTTATTCCCAGTAGCTCTTTCTAGGGCACAGGAGCCCCTTAAAGTAATTTTATTTCCTCTACAGAAGTGAGCCAAAGCACTGCCACTAAGCTTCTTATCCCGCTGCCCTGGCCTCACCCCTCGGCTCTCATGATTAGGAGCCAGAGAGGAAGTGAAAGAGAGAGGGAGAAATTTTATAAACTGTTGGAGAGAGGTCCATCTGTTAGAGCTGGAGACAGCAGCCGCTATATGATACACCATCGTGGGAGAATTGCCCTCCTCTCTGTGGAGATGAGGGAAAAATAGAACATTCAAAGTATTGTTATACCTTACCGTAAAGTATGCATATCCTAAACCAAGAATATTTTTAGTTACGTCTTTCATTATAAAAATGACAGACCACCACTAATAGGTGTGTCTCTGTTGTAAAACCTATAGTGAACTGCATCACAGCATTCTACATGAAACCTCATTGTAAGTGACTGATTTGGAACACTCTACACGAGCAGCAACTTCACATGGCATGCAAAAATATCTTATTGGTAAGCTAAGCCTAAAAATGTATAAAGTATTAGAAATGATCTATGTTGCCAAGTCTGTGGTTTTTCCCCAGAATTGGGCTGCTTTTGCACTGTTACCGTGGGTTGATTTTTAGTCCGTGGGTTTAAAGCGATCTTTCCCCCACCCTTTGGAACGCAATTTCGACAGAGGAGAAAACTGTGGGAAAAAATGTGATTGGGCTAGTTTTAGGCTAGTTTTGAATTGGGCTGGTTTTGTTTCACAGACCTGGCAACCCTGGAAATAATCCATTTTAATTATACTGTTTTTATTGATGCTTTTCAGTATTTTTTGAAATATGAAATTATTTGTAATTAAACATTTATTTTGCCTCGTCCGCTATCTTGATCATTATTATTTCACCGAGCCCAGCATAATGTATTGCGTTGTCTTCTCTGCAAATGGTACATGCAATGCTTGTTTGGCAGAGTGCAACCAACAGTACTTAATATTAAAGTTTAAAATTAAGTTTAATGCAATTTAAGTTTTCTAAATTAAAAAAAACTAAATAATATTTTATTTATTGATTTATTTATTACTGAGTTTTGACTTACTATAGACTAAAAAAGTAACTATAAAAGGAAAAGCAAATATATATATATATATATATATATGTGTGTGTGTGTGTGTGTGTGTGTGTGTGTGTGTGTATGTATGTATGTATGTATGTATGTATATATATATATATATATATATAATGTAGCATACATTTTAACATGCATTGAAATATTTTCTAAAATGTATTATTATGGTGTGTCTGTACAAGATGGTGCTCCCCCCACAGATCTGCAAAAATGCCAGGGAAGAGACTGATGCGGGTCATATGGCAACGTGATCAAAGAGTCAATTTGCACAGTGCTGAGGAAAAAAAAAAATCATTGTGCACATTGTTATTACTATGTGGAATTAGGATGTTCTCATTTGATCAAAGATGGTACTGAAGTGTGAGAACCACTGCTCATCGTTCTATTTCTATGCTTCTACAATGAAGTAAAGCAGGATGTTCAGCACTCGTTACGCAAAGCCCCAAAGCACTTCAAAGCTATGAAGACAAATGGGAAAAATGATTGTAGGATCGCAATATATTGTAATTCTGAGTCAAATACACTAAATATATAGATACTCACAATATTAAAGTATCATGGCCTAGATATTGATATAATATTGTATCACCATGCAGATCCCTGCAGATTTCCACCACACTGCCCACACACACATTCAAGATATTTTGCGGGCATTGTACTCCAATGCTTCACATATTGCTGCTTGGCCACACACACACACACACACACACACACACACACACACACACACACACACACACACAGAGAGAGAGAGTATATTATGGAGCAAAGTCACGATACAATTATTTCTCCCCTCCCTCAGAAGCTTTTTTTTTTTTTTTTGCGCCAAAGGGGGAATTGAGCGTCTGGTAAGTCAGAAAGCTAATCAGTGACCTGGTTAATTCTACTGTCAGTGCTTAAATCCTCAACCTCATGACCTTTATGCTGTTAAGTATGTGAATAATGGAGTGTATGTTTACTGATAATGCCCTATAAATAGGTCTACTGTTTACATTGAGCTAAATAAATAAATCATGACTTGCTCCTCATCCATTTTATGGGTGGTATTTCCTTCATCTGAGATCTGGAAGTTTAAACATTTGATATTACAGTTCCAAAATCTTATGAGCTGCCTACCTATATAACATTTGAACATAGACACTCTCCAGATGTGCAGGCCATTCCAAAAATTAAGCAGTGACATTATATATACTCCTGATTTGCAGAATGGCATGTGTCCTTTTTGGACAAGGCAATTATAGAATGCACTACAAGAAGCTCAGGGAAATTTTCACAGATTAGAAAGAAATCTATTACATTTGACAATAAAAATGCATTGATAAACATATTTTATACGGTGTTTGTGTTGTTTACTTTTAGGCTTACTACAGTATGGCATTGATAGCTTAGCATCTGTTTTTTGTTTGTTTGTTTGTTTTGTTTTACAAATATTTGGGGAGACCAAATTTAAAGGTCTTTAAGAACCGGTAACTGAAACTGAATTTTGATCCAGTTTCTGAAAATTGGTTGCCAAATGTGACTTTCAGACGTGATGGCCAATATACCAAAATCTGCAATCAACAGTCAAAATTATCAATGTAAATATTTCATTTCAAATTCTTCCAAGCTCTATATAGCTGACCTGCATTATGCACATTAATTTCATTGGTTTATACTCTGCTACTTTCTGTTAAAGTAATAATTCATCTAAAAAAGGGGGAAAAAACTTCATTAATTCAGTATCATGCAATTCCAAACATGTACAACTTACTTTCTTCTTCAAAATACAAAAGAAGATATTTTTTGAAGAATTTTGGAAACAAAACAGTTTTTACAGATAATTATATTCCACTGTACTTCCATTGTATGGCAAAAAAAAAAAAACACTTCTCAAAGAAAGAAAGAAAAAGAGAGAGAGAGAGAGAGAGAGAGAGAGAGAGAGAAAATATATATATATATATATATATATATATATATATATAATAAAGAAAATCATTAAACTACATAAGGATGATGGCAGAAAATATTCATATATTACTTTCTATAGAAATTGCATATAATGACATATAGAGTTTATTTTAGTTTTGCATTTCTTGTCGGTACATCCAACAGTACAGTTTTTCAAAGTCAGTAATTATGAAATTACATATAAAGATGTACGTAAGTCCCACTTAGGTGAGTCAAAAAATCACTCTCAAGTTTAACTAACATAAATATAAACTATGATGCAGTTTCATTTAATTGTAGTTAACATGCAATTAAGAGTTTAAAAACATCAGCTCTCCTTTTAGAAAGTATGCTGAAGTATACTTATTTTTCACAAAGGAATGTTGATTTATTTAATGAAATACAACTGAAAATTCCATTAAAACTTTTTGAACTTTGCTTCTTGGCAGAACTACCAGTCCACATTCATTCAGGTTCTTCCTTTAGTTTCTGGTTGTCCTACAATATTGAAATCACGGCTGCTTTTCATCTTTGATCACAATATTTGGTTGGATAGACAGTTCTTACTCGGATCTAGATCCCAAAGTCCCACAGGATGTTAGCCTTGTGGTTTTCAACCACTTTCTGTGGAGTATCCCATTTGAACTTGAGAGTTCTCAGCAAATACCCAGCGCAGATGTTCCTGTACTCAGTCCTGCTGACTTCAGTGAGCTTGTCAGTGTCTGCTGTTCCTGCATCTTGCATCCTGCTCTTAGGAGCTGGATTGTCCCTGGGGATTCACTGCACACTCTCTATCTTGGGTTGTTTGTGTTGTAGACCTTTCTATTGATCGGGTGCAAAGTTCTTGTGCTGCTATGATTAGCACCCCTGTGCTTTTCCTCAGGCCTGACACTTACAACAACTCATGGGATTTTGCTATAGGTTCCACTTTCTCCTCATCAGTTTCTGCAGTTGTTCCACTGTGTCAAAGCTGAAGTGTAGATTAAATAATATTTGTTAAACGTATTTGAGTGATCTGAGATATCATCACTCTGTGGTTCAACAGCTGTTATTGGCATCAATCATATGTGACAGAATTATATATAATGTGTTATTATGACAGTGAGTGGTTCTAGGGACATTTTTAATGATCTAAGCAGAGTTGAGGGTATCAGTAAATGACTAATAAAGAATCTTTTTCATCATCTTTGTGAATGTTAAAGGCTCCACTAATCAGAGCTCTTATCCACGGTGTTCACTATATCTGAAAGAAAATCAGATTTTTTGATAAAGTCCATATAAGGCCTTGGTGGTCTGTAAACATTGACATCTGCTTTGGCTTTGCTCTCAACTACTCTCATTCGCGAAAAACAGCAAAAACTCACAATATTGACATTATTGTGTCTAAAATGTAAGTCACTGTATATTATCTGTTTATTGAACTGTTGTGTAAAATCAGTATCATATTTGGGTTACACTTTATTTTGATAGTCCACTTACTACTAACTGAGAGTCACTTTGCAGCTGTTGGAAGGAATTGTTCTATATTCTATAACAAGATATTTTGAACTGTCTTGGCCATAAAATAAAAGTCAATGGGGTCCAAACAACAACATCAACAACAAAAATCAAAACCGTTTTCAGAAACATTTTCAAACTTGAAGCTTTAATGTACTAATTTTTTTGAACTTAAAGCTTTAATGTACTTTTGAAACTGCCCTCTAAACTTCAGTAAAGTTAAGAACTTCAGGAGGTTTTTTTGTGTGTTGTTTCTCTTTTTTTTTCATACTGAGTTGGAATCTGTTTGCAGTTCTAAGTGTCAGTTTGTTGTTGTTTTTTTACCCAGCAAAGTTGTTTTTGGTTCGGATTTGTCACTACGATCTAAGTCACTAAGATTTGTGCCAATTATTGCCAGTGATAATTTCATTCCTGGCAACCGCACACAGCTGGCTATATTAGCTTTGATGGAGCATCAGCATATGCCCTAAGGGAACCCACTGCTTTCTGAGCTTTATTGATCATCTGCTGTCCAATCTGCTGCGGACTTTTTTTGCTCGAGTGAGAATGAGAGATTGGTCAAATATTTCAGCAGTGCGCTTTGACAGCTCACCCATTTGTTACCTTATCAGAGACACCACCTGTGTTCCCCTATTACCAAGATCACTCAAGCCTAGATGTTGAAAAATGAAGATGAATTTTCCTTAAAATAGAACAGTCTTATTAGCGATGCAATTTCTCTCCTTGTAAATACAGTTTATGCCTTTAAAAGTTGTAACTCGTTTTTATGGCAGTCCAGATTATACACCATGGCCTTAAAGGACACATTTCCTAGTGTGAACCACATAAAATTTCACCAGGCGAGCGCTCCACCAGATGGCTGGCCATTCAGAAAATAAACACAGACCCATTTTGAAAGCACCGCGTGAGTTTTAATGCTAGCTTTCCAAGTCTCGAAGGGAGCTCTAAGTATTTCCAACCGGGACAGGAGCCGTTGCTAAAGCATCAGCATAAATGAGGAAATGCAACACATTAGCGCAGTTAGCTTTCTCCTTCGCAGCGTCTGACTCGTTTTTGTTTGTGTGTCTCAGAGCGTCTGCCTCTGTTTTTCAGCAGGAAATTCTCTTCGAATCAGATTTGGCTGGTTGTTATTTATGGTGGTGTGGCACTTTGATGCATCCGAAAATAGCATCGCCTCCTGTCTCCCCTTATCTAAAATGCCATTACATGCTGGCAATGAGTGTTCAACATTTATAGAAAGCTTCCCTTGAGGAAACCACACTCATCTATTTTTCAGCGTGGTTCTGCTTTTATAATTAGCACAAATTAGCATCAACATTTTCTGCTTACAGCACACACACTGTAAGCAAGGGAATCAGAGTCATCTGATGTTACATATGGCTAGCGTGGCTGATCTGTCACAATTAGACGTGAAACTTATTTAACACCCATATCAATTCGCCCTAGAGAGGACAGCAATTATGTTGGTCTAATGCCTGGCCTTACGCTTGGCTTTCCACTTCTTTGGGTTTATTCAATATGCCACACGCTCGAATACTGCAAGGAATTACATACAGGGCTGCGGCTCCAGCTGGCTGCTTTGTCTTTAGTGTGATTCCCACTTAGACCTGACATGCTGAGACCACTGAGCTGTGTTAATCTCTCCCTGCTCAGACAGGCTAAATTCACAGTACAAATGCATGGTTCCTAGGGCTATACTACATCAAGTACGCCATTAGTGGATTTTCATTTAGAAACGTCCCAGAAATAGACAATAAGAGCCTGTTCCATTAGCCATCGAAAAGATTAATAAAGTTTTTTGGCTCTGCATTTGTAAAAGTTTGCACAAAAAAAATAAGAGCACCACAAAAGTAACACTTCATAGACTTTTGGGGTAATGTATTATCTAACAATAGGCATTTTTAAGGCATTTATTAATCCTTAATGTTGGTTAAAACAACAACAACAAAAAAAGTAGGCCTACAACTTCATTGTTTGTTCATGTGAATTCACAGTGCATTAACTAATGTTGAATTAATTAGTAATTACTAATTAATTAGTTTTTAACTAATGTAGTTAACTAATGCTAAAAAAAAATTCTTAATCACTATTTTTGTCTTGTTTTCCAGTAAAAATATTTAAAAACTGTTTGTTCTCAATCCATTAACTTTAAGCTAAGAATCTAACAAATAGTGAGTTTTATGGTTGAAAGAAAGAAAGAAAGAAAGAAAGACAGTGGGAAAGCTGCATTTTATTATTCCAAAATACTGTAAAATGTTGTGAAATATCATTACAATTGAAAATAATTGATTTATATTAATTTTCTGAATATATTTAAAAATGTAATTTATTCCTGTGATGCAAAGCTGAATTTTCAGCATCATTACTCTGGTCTTCAGTGTCACACGATCCTTCAAAAATCATTCTAATATGCTGATTCGTTGCTCATGAAACATTTCTTATTATTATCATTGTTGAAATCAGTTGTGCTGCTTAGTAATTTTGTGGAAACCAAGACATTTTTTCAGGATTCTTGACATCCTAACATCCTAAATGTCACCCTTGATAAATTTCATTTCATTCATTCAAACTACATTTGTCTACAGAAGTTTGTGAGCCCCTCAATCCACACATGGTTGAAACCCAGTGACCTTTTGTAATCATCCTTGGAAGTGAGCTCACTGTGGGAGACGCATGTTGTCAACAACATGTTGCTCTGCACTGATTCGGCACTGATCTTCATCAGAGTGAAATGTTGATCAAAAGATGAAGTCAAAGCATCCCAATTTGTTGGCTCGGCACGGCGCCGTCCTGAATCACAAGCTTTGCTCTATTGATCGACGCTGCCATGCTAAAGAGTTGCTGGCGTCTCAGAGCGTCCTGAGCCTGAGTCAGCATGTCGATGCATTTGATCTGTGGATGCACCTCAGGTCTTTACTCTTCATTCATTTAATAGAGATGGAAAACCTGGTCTGCTCTCAAAGGTGAAAATTGAAGATTCAGCACAAAAAGGCTCAATAGAGGTTTTCAAGCCCTTAGTCGAGCTTTATTGCTTAAAAAGTGAAAGATGAAGGGAGGAACTGTGGAAGGGAAATTGGATATTCATTATACTCACCACCAACAAAGTCAAATATCTCAAAGGTTTAAATGTTGATATATTTGGACATATGTTTCTAGTTATTCAGAGGTTGTAGAATATCTGCTCTGTTTCTTTCGGTGAAGTATTAAGTTTCCATACACCAAAAGTAAGCAGTAACATGACTGTCAAGCTCAAAAAACCCTTTAAAAGTATCACAAAAGTAGTCTGGAGCGATTCTACTTAAAAAAGAGTAACTGTGACACAGAGGAGTGTTCTTTGACATTCTCACATCTGCAAGAGATTTAAATATTGATCATCTGACAATGTTTTAAATGAAGGTTGCAACATATAATTCTGTTCCACCACATCCCAAAGTTGCTCTGTTGGATTGCGATCTGGTGACAATAGAGGCCATTTGAGTAGTGAACTCATTATCACATTCAAGAAGCCAGTTTGAGGATTGTGACATGGTGTGTTATCCTGCTGGAAGATAGACACTGTAAAACTGAACAGTGACATGAATTAAAAGAAATGAGTTAATTTCACTCAAATAATAATGAAAGTTCATTGGACTTAATTGAAATAAGTTCTGTAAACTCAAAATATCATTGCAGTAAGGTGAACTTAAAATTATTTTGTTTTCTAGTTCCCAGCAGAGGTGGGTATATTTCTGCAAGCGTAAATATTGTGAAAATATCAACATTAATTGTGTCTACGCAAAGGCATTCCTCCTGGAACAAGTCGTGCACCGCTGCGCAGAGCTAACACGGGTTTGGCAGGTGTTCATTTCATATTCTGTGACAGCTTATTTAATGTATAAATTATACATTGTATTTTATGTATAAGGTACATGTACAACAAACTGGTAATGTCACTGTAATTGAATGTATCTATCTATACCTGTGGAACCGTGCAGCACACGTGGTGTTCATCTAATAAAGATCTTCATAGCTAGCAAACAATAGCCTTTGCAGATTTGCTTTCAGTTGACTGTAGATCCAAAGCCACGTCTTCAATGCTCTTGATGTTTTTAAACTTTCTGTTACATCTCTGAGTGACATGGGCGGCGCTAGGGAGGGTCTAGCAGGTGCTCCAGCACCCCCAAGAAAAACCAAAGCATCCCCATAAAAAATGAAATAAAATAAAAACATTTGACTCATTACACATGCATAACTACTGCAATGCAATAGGCTACAATGTGACGTGATTTTCAGTCACACATAATGTCAGCATTTTATTTTAAAATCAGTTCAGTTGTGCCAAGTAGGCCTGCCACCGACTAAAGATTTTTCTAGTCAACTAGTCGCACGTTTATATTAAATTGATTAGTATAATAACCTAAACCATCCTTAAATATAGGCATTTAGGCGTATTATAGCCTATTCCGCGCTCAAGCGCACACATAAAGCTTGCCGCAAAGCAGTAATGTAAAGTAATGATTATGAATGCAACGGGGGAAAAGGAGACATTTTAATTATTTATTAATATAAATGCTTTCTCAGTCAGTGTCGGCTGGAAAGATGAAGTTGCCAAATGCCATTATATGCCTGACTCGCCATTTCCACATTATGGGCGTGCCTTTAGAGAAAATGCGGTGAGGAAATTTTCCCACCGGTTAATCGACGTGTGACAACACTGGTAATACCGGTATCACCGTGGTGGGGGGTCGTTTGAGTTTTCCCTCTTTTCCTTGCTTTCCTTCAGTTTTAAATAGCTTGTAAAAGCTCCGTGCACATTTTACTTTCACTTTCAAATTTGCATTCAGTGTCAAGCAGTTGTTTGTTTTTAGTTCGTTTGAGTTTTCTGACTTTCCTTTGCTTAAATAGCTTGTAAAAGCACTGTGCGCATTTTACTTTCACTTTTAAATTAGCAGTAAATTCGGCATCAATTGCTTGAATTCAATTCGGCGGAGTGTCGCCCATAGTAACGAAGTAAAAGTACTGTTTTTTCATTAAAAATGTACTTGAGTAAGAGTAAAAGTACCCGTCTTTAAATATACTCTAAAAGTATTAGTTACCCAAAAAATGTACTCAAGTAAATGTAACGAAGTAAATGTAACTGGTTACTACCCACCTCTGGTTCCCAGCATGCTTTGCATCAGACAACAAGGAAAATGAATGTAGAAATTAAGTGTTATTTTGTGTGTTTTTGTACAAGATTAACATAGAGAGACATAAGTTAGTACTTAAATGTTGTGTTATGTTAGGATTTACATAGGTTTCTGTTATGTTGGTTTTGTTACCGTTGTGGTGAAGAGTAGAGCCTGTGGTTAGGTTGAAGATGGACAGCAAAACTTCAAGACTCTATATACTGCTTGTTTTTTTGACTATTTACATGCAAATGTTGTCGTGAGTCATTTAGATAACTACATTAGCATGTGCTAGTGTGCTGTTGCTAAGCAGTACTAACCTATAAAGATCTGAAGGAATGTGCTGTTGATGGAATCAAGTTGTATGTAATTATCATTCTGATAAGTGGGGTGGGACAATGGAAGGGAGGCTTGGCTTGGCTCCCATTGCTCTCAGCCCAGCCCTACTTGTCATAAAAATTTTAAGCTCTACTACTAACTTTAAAAAATATATTGAGTTAGTTTACTCGAATGTTTTGAGGCAATAAGTTTCCTCAAATGTTTTGAATAATCTTAACTTATCAGGTTTTACAGTGGGATGGGTTTACTGTGGTCATGAAGTGGAGGACATGGTCAGCAACAATACTCAGGTAGGCTGTGCCATTTAAACAGTGCTTAATTGGTACTACGGATCCCAAAGTGTGCCAAGAAAATATTTCCCACACCATTACACCACCAGAAGCAGCCTGAAACACTCCTGCGGCTGCATCCAAACTCTGACCCTACCAGAAATCAAGACTCATTGAACCAGGTGACCTTTTTTCCAATCTTCTATTGTGCAATTTTGGTGAACCCAAGGAAATTTTAGCTTCAACTGCTTTTGATATGTTGTGAGTTCAGAGATGCTCTTCTGCATACCTTGGTTGTAAAGAGTGGTTATTTGAGTTACAGTTGCTTTTCTATCAGCTTGAACCAGTCTGGCTTTTCTCCTCTGACCTCTGGCATCAACAAGTTATTTTCACCCACAGAACTGCTGCTCACTGGATATTTTCTCTTTTTCGGTCCATTTTCTGTCAACCCTAGAGATGGTCATGCATGAAAATCCCAGTAGATCAGCAGTTTCTGGATTACTCAGACCAGCCTGTCTGGCACCAACAACCATGCCATGTTCAAAGTCACTTATGACACCTTAATTCTCCGGACTGATGCTTGGTTTGAACTGGTTCGAGCAGATCACCTTGAGCTTGTCTACATGCCTAAATGTATTAAGTTGCTGCCATGTGATTGGCTGATTAGATAATCGCATTAACAAGCAGAAAGAAAAATATTACAGAGAACTAATTAACCTCATGTCATTCCAAATAAGACCCTTCGTTCATCTTCGGAACACAGATTAAGATATTTTTGATGAAATCTGAGAGCTTTCTGACCCTGCATAGACAGCAACGCAACTGACACGTTCAAGGCCCAGTAAGGTAGTAAGGACAGTAAAGACTTAATGAGTCATGGGTGTGTTTTGGTGCAATGTGCAATAAACCAACCAGAGTCTCCCATTCCCTTTAAAAGCCAGTTGTGCTTGAACCAGATTGGCTATTTACATAGCGGAATTTGAAAAAGCAAAGACTGAACACTTCTCCAGAGAGCAAATGGATCTGCTCATGCATGAGGTTAAAGTGAACAATCCCTTTAATAATTAATGACAGAATTTTCATTTTTGGGTGAGCTATCCCTTTAACACTGCTGCACGAGTGTTTCTAACACAACAGCTCAGGGAGTAAGAGCAAATTTGACATCTTTCTCTCTAATATTTTCCATTGACATAGAAATGCCAGTGTGGATTTTTTTTTCTATTCCTGAAAATGTAAATGCAAAAAAAATAAAAATAAAAAAAATAAAAATTTTGTTGTAGTATTTACCACTTTAAAATATTAATATTAATATTAATATAATTTAAAAAATAGCCAACTATGATGACTTACACTTTTGAGAAACCTACAAAGGGGAAAATTGTCCATAAAAATAAATATGGTCAATTTTGATATTGTTTTATTTAATGTATATTTTAAATAATTGTATTTACATAAAAATATGAATATTTGAAAATTATTTTAAATATATATATAAAATATATTTATTGAAATTATAATTTTTAAAAGTGCAATGCTTATCTTTCCATAACAGTTTTGTATTTGGTTTCATGTTATTTTCAGTTTTCGCTAGAAAGGGCAGTGATTAGATGAGATATGGCAAAAGTGCAAACTGTATCTGTTCCAACCACTGATCCACAGAAGGAAGATTGAACAAACCAGAAAAAAAGGGAAATATCCTTATATAATTTACTACATACAAAATTTTAGGGGGTCAGTCTCAGATGTTTAAGGAGACTGATATGAAGCCAAGTCACCTTTATTTCTATAGCGCTTTATAGTACAGATTGTGTCAAAGCAGCGTCACAGTGACAAACAGGAAATAAGAATTTACGGAAACTCAGCTATAGAAACAGTTCAGATTCTGCTGTAAAGCACCTCTAAAAGTCAGTAGTGTTATTATTAGCTCAAGTTGGTTCAGTAGGTTAATTCATCAGTTATGGGCAGTTCTGCAATATAGGCAACAATGTTGTTATTCAGCTCCAGTCAGTTTAATGTTGATTCAGTCCAGTTCAATACCAATTTTGATGTTTCAAGATTCAGCTGTAAAGCAATTCTGCAGAAAACAATCCGCAGATGTGCCAACATCCAGTTTCATCTTAATCTGTGTTCTCATGGTGTCAGTCAATGCGGTCATATCAATAAATTATTAAAAGTGTCTTTCAGACTCCAACTAAGCAAGCCAGAAGGCGACAGTGGCAGAGAACCCAAACTCCATTGGGTGACAGAAATGGAGAAAAAAACTTTAGGAGAAACCAGGCTGAGTTAGTGGATCAGTTCTCCTCTGGCGAAGCAAATGAACTTGGTACGATATTGATCGAGGTAATCATACCAGCATTAAGTCAGAAGGAAAAGTTGTATTGCATCCAGCAGGTTGAAAAACACGAAGGAAGAGCTGCTCTTTAGCCAGTAATAGATGACTGGCTTATTACTGGCCTTAAGGACAATGAACGTCCTTCTTGATAAAACTGCATTTTGGTCCCAGCTGGTCCTGTCCCAACACGTTCATAGCTGGCTGTAGGGATCCGTGCCGAGGGCTTGTCTAGATGCCAAGGTCTTCACTGAGGACTTGTGCAGTCGCCAAGGTCTTTGCTGAAGTAGCACATATTGTACATTATATTCTACATTATATCACACAAAGTTAACACTGAATTCTGACTGATGTCAATCAAACCTGCATCATTAGGTCATTAATGTTTGTCTGAGTTCACATGTACATGGAAATAAGCAGCGTGAACGTTCTGCTTAATATCTTCTTTTGCATTCCACGAAAGGAATAGTTCCATACGAGTTTAGAGTGACATTAAAAAGAGTAGATGACTTTTTTTTTGTCAGTGAATTCTGCCTTTAAATAAAACTGATACTTTTTGAAGTTTGTGGTTAAGGACAACAGCAATGAACAACAGTGTGTCCTGCAGTGCTGTGTTATTTGTGCCAGTAATAGAGATGGATGGCAGAGGGGTCAGTGTGTAGTTCTACACACACACACATACACACAAACACTCAGAGCTGTAATCATGAGGCCAGCACAGCTCTAAAAGTCCCCCAGGGGGGTGTGGATGGTGTTCTTTCTTTTTTTTCTGCTCAGGTCAATAGTAATCACATCCTATGTGTGTTCTGTGGGGTGGTCATGTGGGCAGTGAGAGTAATGGGGGCACAGCTGTTCAGACGCCCCGCTGTGTTGGTTTTCCAAGCACTCTCTGTTTCTCTAACCTCAGTGCCTGTGGCCATCTCACAGGGCCGTGCTGACAGAAAAGACTGTAGCTCTGTTCCAAAACCTAGTGAGCTGCCTGCATACGTAACATTTTAAGAGACCATAGGTGTAATCCAGATGAGAAGCTTGTTTCAAATGGTAGACAACTACATTATGCTGCCAATCTTATTACCAAATTCATCAAAATGCAGAATCATAACGCAGGAACATACAAGATGATGGACAAAATGTTGATTAGAAATATAACTCATTAATTACTGAAAGCTAGCAATAATAATAGAATTCAATAATAATAATAATAATAATGTTTGCAGTAAAAACTATTTTCCCCAAAATTGTGTCTATTGTGTTATATTTTAAACACAATATTGTGTGTTTTGTTCAATTTTGCCAATGAAAATATTACCTATAAAGCCACAGCAGAATTATTGATTCAATGATTGTGAATTGTCAAACATTGTGAATCAATTATTCAGTAGCACATTCATAAAAGCCGTGTACTTCATTCCTGAATGAATCAGCCGTACCTGCTGGTAGTTTTAGTTTATTTTTTAGAGTATAATTTCATTTATTTAAAAAAAAAAAAAATAAGCAAATAAAAAACATTAAAGGGATAGTTCACAAAAAAATAAATAAATTTGGTCATCATTTACTCACCCTCATGTCAACTTCTTATTTACTGAACTGTTATATCAAATCACATTTGCACTCGTGCAAATCAGGACAAATCATATAAATATGAGACAAAAAGATATGAGAGATATGAAACATACAGGGGCATTTTTCCCCCCAACACCTTAATTTTTAGGGTATAACTGCATTTATGGATTTGTTATCCTGCATCATAGGCCTATTTGTCACCAGTCAACTGTATGAAATGTAAGATGATATACAGGTCTGGGGGCGGGGCCAGTGCGTTAACTGTGTTAAAATATTTTAATTGAGTTATTTTTTCATAGCTAATTAATTAAGTTAGCGCGTTAAACTGACAGCCCCAACATATATATATATATATATATATGCGTGTGTGTGTGTGTGTGTGTGTGTGTATAGGTAAAGGGTTAGTTCACCCAAATTTTGCCATTAATTACTCACCTTCATGTCGTAAGACCTTCGTTCGTCTTTGGAACATAAATTAAGATATTTTTGATGAAATCCGAAAGCTTTCTGATCCTACATAGACCGCAACGCAACTGACACACTCAAGACCCAGAAATGTAGTAGTAAGGACATTGTTAAAATAGTCCATGTGACATCAGTGGTTCAACTGTAATTTTATGAAGCTACGAGAATACTTTTTGTGCGCAAAGAAAACAAAAAAAACTACTTTAACTGTTATAAAAATGCTTATAGTTCATGAAGTACTGGAAATTATCAGTAAAACTTGTTTAAAGTGATTAGACATTGACTATTTTACCCCCAAATTTTGTATCATATACACAATTCGCTCAGAGAATAAAACAAATCCGAGATGGTGGACAAAATGTGGATTATAAATATACTAATAAATATGCAGAGCTATAAAATTGCTTGAAATAATTAAAAACATTTTATTATTTGTTTAACTATTTATTTTACCCCCAAAAATACAAATTCGGAAAATTATCAGTAAAATTAAAACAATTTAAAAATGACTATTTTACCTCTAAAATTGTGTTTCCTACGTATATCTATTCTCAACATTTTCTACAATTTTGGGTTTATGTTGCTCACTAACCTAAATATACATGGCTCATTATTTGGGGCTCGAATACATTATATTTATAATCCTCATCGTGCTCACCATCTTGGATTTATAATTTTCAATAAGCATAATAGTAATTCATCTTATAATTCATCCAATATTGAAAACTATAGGTACTGAATATTTCACCCCGAACTGTGTGTGCTACATATATTTAGTTCACTTAAAATATAAATGGAGAAAATGTTGATTATATATATAAATTGTTTAATATTGAAAACTTTTGATCGAATTAGTTTCAAATAATTAAAAATGTACTATTTTACCTCAAAATTATCTATCCAGCCATTTCACAAGCTGCTTGTCCTATGTAGGTAACATGGGGTGTTGGAGACTTCTGACAAATATTGATATAAATGGTTTAAAATTCTTTTTTTTTTTTAATGATATTTTTACCCACAAAAAATACACTCAATATATAACAGAATAATGAAGATAAAGTATAGCCTCACACATCACCAACTTTAATGCCTGTGTAAAGTGTCCAAATCAGTCATTTATGAGTTTATATTTGTCTTACTGCAGGATGCTCTCACAGACGGCAGCTGTAGCCTATAGCTACGGTTTAGAAAGAGCTTGTGTGTGTTCTGATTTGAGCTCTCAGCTGACAGTAGATATAGAGCAGCTTATGGTGTTTTCGGTACTGTCAGGTCAGGTGCTTGTCACTTAGAGCTCAATTGTTTTATCTTTGTTTTCACTCAGTTTCTCATCCCCGTTCAGAGAAAAAGCAGCACAGTTCCCCTCCAGAAGCTGCGTATTTGCTTCTTTCCTGCTGCCCCTATTTACAGTGAAATATAGCTGTAACATCTGTGCTTACAGCTCAAATGTCTGAAAACCACAACCATGTGGTTCTTCCGAGTACATGCTGACATTTATGATGTGATGTTTTTGTCTGCATTATCAGCAACAAAGTGGCCGCAATGTGCAAAAGTTTCCCGTTGAGACTGAATAATATTATTCGCAGCTGTAAATTTGACACTTCCAAATTGATTCATGAAGTTCACTCTGTAAACCTGACCAAACATCCAGATAATGAAACAGTTTATATAACCTCACACAGCTGGACAGTCCTCTGACCATAATGTGCAGATGTGTTCTAATTTAGGATCTGAACGACCATTCTCTTCTGGTGTTTTCTGAAGCAACAACATTCAAACATTATCCAATGCATACATACACAGACGTCTAACGGCAAACCTCAATGGTTCTAATTTGATTTTAGAATAAATAAAGCCTCAAATCTGATCTGTTCTTCATATAAAGTTGTCATAAATCCACTTTTCCATTCTGACTGAAGTTGCAGTCAACAGTAACTCCAGTCTCAACAACCTGTGATGCTTCAGTTCGCATTGGAAAAGGCTGCTCTGCATAGAATTTTCTGCACCATCAGATAAAAATAAAGACTCCAGCATGTTTTAAACTGTACTGTACATCGAGGTCATGACCAGTATCTTGAAATGTACATCTTCACACTGTCATGTCAATGAAATAATGATGGCTTCTGAACTTTTGGCCATTAAGGGGCCCACGCATGACTAACCAAGGCTATGTAACAAGATCATGTCTAAAGGAAAAGTTCCTCTCTTCCTCTCTGCTTCTTTCTGCAACTAAAGACATGGTAGAACCTCATCTGTCCTAAAATTAGGAGCCTTCAGTCAAAATGCTATCAAAAGGGAATTTATATTTAAAGTGTGTGTGTGTGTGTGTGTGTGTGTGTGTGTGTGTAGACATATATATTATTGTTTTTTTATTATTATTATTATAAAAAGTGTCCCTATAGTGAAATTTTCTTTTTATTGTTTATTCAAGTTACAGTATAGAAAATTATAACACAGTATAGACATTTAGAATATAATCTTTTAAATACATTCGCTTTTGTTTGTTTTTTTTAAACTTTATATTCAGTGAAGAATCTTAAAAAAGTAATTTTAAATCATTTTAAATATATTAACACCAGTTTTCAATACCGAATAAATTGCATTTATAATGCTCATTTTGTCAACCTTCCTAGATTTCTATTTTTTACTAAGCTAAATTCATTCAATACTGAAAATTACTGATAAAATGAGCAGTTTCCACAAAAATATTAAGCTGCACAATTGTTTTTAATAGGCATTGTTAATCATTTTAAACTAATTTAACAATAGATATATTAAATATTAAGCTGTAAAACTTCTTTCAGCATTGACAATGAATTTCTTGAAGCACCAATTCAACATATTAGATTGATTTCTGAAGGATCATGTGATACTAATGACTAAACATTTAAAATATTTAAATATTTATATTTAAATTTGTAAAAAAAAATATATATATAATATTTCACATTATAATCACAATTTTAATATATTTTTGATCATAAAGATGCAGCAAATGCAGCTTGGTGAGAAATAAGAAATCTTTTAAAACATTAAAAAACCGTACTGACCCCAAACTTTCGAATGGCAATGCATGTCTTGTATATTTTGTATATTTTAATGTGGATACGATTTTATAAGTAATAGCCATATTTATTAAGCTTAAACATGCCTTTCAGCATGTGATAGGACAAGTAGTACGCTTTTATATGGTTTGAAAAAAGCCTCCTTAAAATCACAAAAGAATTGCTTCTAAATAAAAGGTTTCTAATAAAAACATTTCTGACACTGGTACTCATGTACTTTTTACACTTTCTGAAAGCCTTTAGGAAGCCTGAAACTTTTTGCTTGTTTGGAGTTTGGCTCTATTTAGTCTGGAGTGCATGAAAGGGGTGAATATTATGAAAGGTTTCGGACTGTCTGGGATATTGGATGTCTTTTTTTTTACCTCTCCACTAGATTTCGAGAACTGTCAGAGCAGTGCTGACTCTGTATTCTCTAATCCTTGCCATGGGTTTTGCAACCAGAGGAAGAAATCTATATTTAGATGCCATGGGTGAATGTGTTTAACTTTAGCCCAGAGTCGCTCCATTCATCACAGGAACACACTCAAAGGAGGGCAAACCTTGACTCCAGCTTCAGGCCCTGATATTAATGACTTCTGTGGTCAACCGAACGGCAAACACTTTGTATTTATTTACAGGGTACTGGCCTACAAAAATAACATTTTCCCTGACAATACTTGATTATCCTGAAGCAATTCACATTCTGTTGAAGCTGAAGGACTGAAAAAAAAAAAAAAAAAGGTTCATGTTCTGTTCAGTTTGTCAAGTCTTGCTCAGGATGTGTGTGTTGGCTTCATTCCAGATGAAACATATGGAGGTCTTCACACACACACACACACACACCTGAAGATATTTTATTACCACAGGAATCAAAATGATGCAGCCTTAAATTGATTTTTTTGCCATTATCCAATCTCATAATGGATTCAGTACTGCTGATTCAATAAAGAAAACAAATCAGAGCAGGTAAGTATAGATATACTTTAATATAATTCCATATTTTCATCCAGTCGAAAATACAACTTTTGAATGAAAGGCACAGTACGACCAGACTTTTCCTTAGTCTCAAAACAAACACATACAGAAAGCAGATGTTTCTTACAGAATTTCAAAAGATGGAATGCCTACAAATCAATATGAAACAGAAATTTATAAAGCAATAATTCATTATCAACTCCTAATATTGCTTATTACAAACATGGAAAGTGGCACATGAGTAACATTGTTAGGGGGAAAAGAAGAACATTAAAATATGCACACAAAACATTTAAGGACACAAAACTGATAAGAGGGCAAATATTAAAGGGTCTATAATGAAAAACTATGATCTGACAATGTAGTGCAACTTGTCTCTGTAAACACAATGCAAGTGCAAGTGAAGGAGACGGTATGTCATGGTTGCCGGCATATGAGAAATTAAACTGCATTGGTCCAAAACAAACAAAAAAAGAAGGTAAAAAGGACAACACTAACAGGCTCATGAAGCCAGAAACAGGAAAAATAAGAGCTTTATTGTGGTTTCCCTTTTGAACAATCTTGGTCAAAGCATTGCTAAAAGAACAAAATGAACCACACAACGGTGAAATTATTCTTTGGTATTTTTATTCTTGCATACTAAGTTGTTTCAAACCCATTTTGTTCTCCTTTTTGTATTTTCATTTCAGGGTTGTTTTTTAAATCAAGTCATCCAACTATCTAATCACTGGCATTGACTGCCACAAAAAAAAAAAAGCATCAACGTCTCACCAAAATGGTTCACTGTAACAGGAAACACTTGGATCAAATTTATGAGGCATAATTTGACCAAGCACACTTACAAATTCAGTTAAGACTTCACTTCCCATAGCAAAGAAACCAGGTGGTTAATTGGATATATATAGAGACTAAAATAAAACACAAATGGATGAATCTCAAAGCTTGTCAAGAACATGTCCTAGTGATATTTCACCCAAAAATCTCATTTTGCTTAAAGAATATTTTAAATTTATATTTTAAAAATATTTAATTATATGGCTTTAAATTTATACGGAATTAAAATCTTTTTAACAGCATTTTACTCTTTTGTTTTACAAAACAAAAACACAAAATTAAAAACAAAACAGAATAAAAAAACCACAACACGACGAAAAACACAAAACTAAACAAACCAAAATATAAAACTAAGCAAAACAAAACAAAAACAAACAAAAAAAAGAAAAAAGAACAGAACAGAACATAACAAAACAGGCAAACAAACAAAAACCTTAAACATCTTGGCATTATGATAATGTGCAAAAAAAAACAAACAAACAACAAAAAAACAAACAAACAAACAAACTCAATGAAAAAATGCTTCTAAAATATAATTATATTCCGGGCCAAAACAGGAACGCATTATATTCAAAATATTTTATTTCTTTTTGTTTTGGGTTAAAACATGACCTGGACATGTTTTTGTTAAGATTCATCCAAACATAAAGCTCCCTGTGTCACTTCAGTTATAACCCCTGCTCACGCTGCACCTACAGCACCCAATTTATAAATCAATTACAAACCGTATTACAGGATCCTGATCAGAACTTGTAATAGCAGCAAGGGTATTCACTGAAGCATCGAATATTACAATCAACTCTCTCACACACACACACACACACACACACCAGTGTGATCACAGCAGTTTGAGCCTGTATTCTGCTGATTTTCACACGACCCTTTAATCCATGTTCATGTGCAAACTTCTTTAATTAGCCCCGGACAGGACTGGAGCCAATGTTGGCATGACTGATAGCGGCAACGAAACAGCGACTCCCTTGAAGGTGAACGAATGTGTTCCAGAATCTGGTAGCACATGTGTAAAAGTACTTCAGAGGTCTTTTTTGAGTGGGGGAGTGAGGGGTGGGGGGGGGGGGGGGGGACAGAACGTCCCCTGTTCTGGACACTACCTGTTAGTATTGCTCAGCTGTGTGAGTTGTGTCAGGTACTCCCGCAGTTCTTTAGCTGCCTGGAAGCGGCCGTACTGCTTCTGAGGCCGGGTGCACTCGTCCAGCAGGGCCGTGAGGCGGCCGTCTTTGACCACGTCGGCAGGGGGGTCGTGGAGGAGACCGCCCGTGGTGCCACGCCAGGTGGCGAATCTGGAGAGCAGGTTCTGGCAGATAGCGTAGAAGTTGTGGTCGACGGTGACTCGAGAGCAGAGGATGTCCTTGGAGAAGGAGAGACAGGCTTCTTTGTCGCATTCCTCGTAGCGGCTCTCGTACCACACGTCATAGTTCTCTGGTTTATCTGAGTGGATTAAAGAAAGTACAAATATAATGTCAAAACAATACAAGAGAAGAAACCTCAAAATCAACATTGCATTTGCATCTCATGTTTCTGGGTGAAAATGGATATTCGATAACACTGAAGGCTGAAGTTAGGACCCTGTAACTTCAATTTACAGTATAAAATAAAATGTCATTGAATTTAGCCAATTTTACATGAATAAGTCAAAAGTAGGACTGTATGCTTAATTCACGATGTGGACTTGTGTTTATGAATATTAAAGTGCGAAAAGACAGCTATTTAAATATTAAGTCTACTTTTTATATGATTGAGCAGCGCAGTTTCGTCTACTACAAAAACACAAGCACACACGATGCTTGTGGTGTTTTCAGAATCTGCCATCTCACTGTATGAGGACCTGAACACATGACATGAACACTTCATCTCCAGAGCTGCTCTGAGGGTTCACTTCATCAGCATTTAACCTTTTCATTTGATAAAAATCCTTTTCATGTCACATGGAGTAGATACAGAAGCTCAAAGGTCTTCATGACAACCCCTCAAAAAAGTAAGGTTGAACTTCAAGAAAATGTGATGGAAATAATACTATTGCACAGTAGACTGTACTTGAAGTTATAACAACAAAATTATTAAAACTTATATTTTTAAGGAATGTCACAACTTTTCTTTAAAAGTCAACCTCAGCACTTTACCTATGAAAATTGTGATTACATTTTAAAAGTTTTTTTTTTTCCTTTGTTTAAAGCTGAAGTCTGTAAGTTTTGCCTCTTTGTCGCCATCTCTGTTGAAAACATGGTATTGCAGCCAGGTGCGGAATTATCTTTATTACGTGGGCTGTACTCCGGCACGGCTTCAGCGCGGATGAATCTAATGTTTTGAGGTGAATGTGTAGCTGTCAGTCACCACACCGGCGTGAATCATTTAATTATTCCAGCAGCTGTGAGAAAAGGCTATAAATGATACGCCACCTGCAGGATCCTCAGATGCGATAGCCTACTAGCCGGGACAACTTCTTTATGTTTACAGATGTGACGTAATGACGCAGTGCCATGCTCGAATTTCCCGTGAAAACCTACCCATACCACTCAAATTAGAAAACATTATTATAAGCTAACCGCTGTGAATCGGGCTAAAGTAAGGCTATAGTTTTGAACACTGGCTGGTTATGTACTTGCTCAAATATTGATTTCGGATCATTTTTAACCAAAAAAAGTTACGGACTGCAGCTTTAAATTTCTGGGGAAAAAAAAGAAAAGAAGAAGAAGAAATATTTCATAAGGTATTAAGAAGAATAAATGATTGAATTATCACAGTGTGCATTTCATAGGTCCCTAAAAATTAAATTTGTTACATTTTAACAAAGTGTTGTTAAACTGTGTTTTTATAAACTTTCAATGAAGTGGTTTAATTACCTTTTAATGAAGTGTTGTTAAATGCTTCATGATTTAAATTAATTTTGATTACTAAAATTTCATTTAACAATTAAAATGGAATCAAAAAAACAACAACAAAAAAAAAAAAAACACATTTCATAGGGCTGCTAGATCAGAATGAGAGTGTTCAGTGTTTCGAAACACCGCTGGGGTCATAAAGAGTTAGGACCCGTGTACAGCACCATTCGGATTGGACCCCATGGGGGCAGCCGCTCGTAACAGCTAATCAAAAGCTGTTATTGCAATATCTTGTTATAGTTAATCAAAACAGCCTAACACCTGTTATCGTTTTGTAGCTGCGGTAGCTTGATGTAGCATGTAGGGAAGACAAAGTATACTTTAAGCTTCAGCAGAAACCATTAAAGGGTTACAAAAGCTTTCCATTCATCAAAGAATCCAAATCCAATACTAATAATAACAAGAAATGTTATTTGAGCACTAAATCAGCATATTAGAATGATGAATCTTGTGACACTGAGGACTGGAGTAATGGCTGCTGAAAATTCAGCTTTGTCATTACTGAAAAAAAAAAAAAATCGTAAAATATAATACAACAGAAAACAGATTTTTAAACTGCTGTATAATAAATGCAGCACTGGTCAGCATTCCTATTAAAAATAGGAAAACCGTAATGATGATAACGATAATGGTAGTGTGCGAATGATTTAGGATTTCTAATTAGGCACTGAACAGAGTACTTTTTTAGTCAAATTGCTTTGGGGTCCTAGAGAGACTGAACTCAGCAATCGGACTGAACATTTCATCTATTTCTTATTGCATGTAGTAGCAAGTAGTTTGCTGTAGATTTCATTACAATGTTAACTGGCATTTAATTACTCTTAATTATTAAATAAAACATAGAAAAGGCTGCATTATCTGAAACATTAGCCTAAAACAAAGCCTAAATAACTATTTGGCTATTGGTCAAAAAATAAGACCAGGGACATGTATTAAGAGAAAAACTAGGGTCAATTTCATGTTAACATTCAACACAAATTCACTATCCTTTGCAGAAGCAATGATTGAACTTCTTGTCAAGTTCTCCTCTGTGTTTCACAACATGCCTGGTTTCAGTCAGCTGACTTTTATTCAATAAGGCCTAATCCTTATTCCACTGGCTCTTCCTTTTAAAAACAACTTGCTGTTAAATTCTGTATACCAGGCAACATGAAAAGCTCTTTATCATTACACATCGCTTTCTTGTAGCATTTCAGTCTTCTTCAAAAAGCACAACCTACACTAAAATGGAACAACGATCTGCAGAACAAAGACACTGACTTGATTCAGCTCTTCACTATGAGAAGACAAATAAAAAATTCTCCTGAAAGCAGGTGCAGTTCTTCTCTAGCCACCCATTTTAATGCTGAACAAATCAATAAAGCCAAGGATCCTGCAGAAATAGACTGGGCTGTGACATCTACTCATCAGCAAAGCTATATTGAGTCATAAAGCGCCTTAGAGTTGGGGAACTGCTGTCTTGGTCATTTGACACAGCTCAATATCACGCCAATAACTAATTAGAGAAAATGAAGTCACCGTGCTGCCAATCACTCTCGTGGGAGCCAATTATGAGATCCAGAGGAGGTAATGTGCCACAGCCAATCGGAGCACACACTGGCTTCGGCGCTTTTCTGTTTCGCTGTATGTGCTGAGAATCACATCCAGAGGTTTATGGATGAACGGCACAAAATATTGTTCCAGAACTGATGGAAATCTTAAATTAAAGGGACAGTTCATCATTTATTCACCTGTCACTTCTATGGAACACAAAAGAACCCCATTGACTTTCAACAGATGAAACAATCTTTAAAATATCTTTCTTTGTGTTTCGCAGAAGAATTTCTTTCAGGTTTGGAACAACATGAGGGTGAGTAAATAATGACAACATTCCTTTTGGATGAAGTGTACACCCACAGAATATAACTAGAACTAAATGGGTAACACTACAATAAAGTCTCATAATGTTAGTTAATAAAAAAAATTATGTTAACAGAAACAACTTTTGACCTTAAAATGTATTATTAAATTCTGAGATTAAAATAAACTAAGATTAATAAATTATGTAGAAGGATTGCTGGTTCATGTTAACTAATGCAGTTACAGTAACTAATGTTAACATATTAAACCTTACTGTAAAGTGTTACCACTAAATGTTGTTTAATGTAATTACAGTAACTAATGTTAAAGGGATAGTTCACCCAAAAATGAAAAATCTGTCATTAATTACTCACCCTCATGTTGTTCCAAAGCTGTAAGACATTTGTTCATCTTTGGAACACAAATTAAGATATTTTTGATGTATTCCGAGAGCTCTCTGACCCTCCCATAGACAGCAAGGATCCTTACATGATCAAGGCTCAGAAACGTAGCAAGGAGACTGCTAAAATAATTCATGTGACATCAGTGGTTCAACCGTAATTTTTCGAAGCTACGGGAAAACTTTTTGTGAGCAAAGAAAACAAAAATAATGACATTATTCAACAATTCGTCACCTCCGCGTCACCCTATAGCGCCATTTTGGAGAGTATCACTTACGTAAACAATGTATGCAACGTATGTACGCGGATACGCTGTTTACGTTGTTTACACTTTGATCTGAATGTATTCTCAAAAGTATTCTCGTAGCTTCGTAAAATTATGGTGAAAAATATCTTAATTTGTGTTCTGAAGATGAACGAAGGTCTTACAGGTTTGGAACGACATGAGGGTGAGTAATTAATGACAGAATTTTCATTTTTGGGTGAACTATCCCTTTAACAAATGAAATCTTATTACAGAAAGTGTTACCATTAAATGTTATTAAATCAACAAAAATTGCCAACAGATATTCACAATTAAAAAAAACACCTCCTTTGAATAGAAGGAGTCTGAATCCATGAATGGCAATCCTTAAAAGGTTCACATTTTTAAATCAATTAAATAATAGATATTATAAGCAGAATTAATTCAAATTAAAAGATGAATAAAAGCCCATCTATCCAATGCCCTCTGCAAAAAGACTTCCGACCTTGATGCCCACACATGTCCAATGAAGTGGTTTGACACAAGCACACGTCAATTCAGAATAGAAACTCAATAAAAAAAGCTTGTTATCTAACATTTCAAAAGACCCATCTGCAAGCAAACGCGCACACACACGAGCTCCATTCAGATAAACGCTGGCAGGCTGAAGCAAATAGCCATTGTTATGTAGCACACATGCTCCAAGTTCATCCGCCAGCCCAGTCTGGCCTCTCTGGATGGCAGATCCACTGGCACGAATTGTTGGTCCAGCACTGCACCCATCCATGCCAACTCACTACTGTCCAGAATCAAAAGTGCAGCTTTGGGCCACATTCATCTGTTGCAATGCAAACACTTCAATAGCAATGCTTACTTAAATGTGAAACTGGAATTTAAATCCCATGCATTATCAAATCAGGGGCTTTATCAGGGCCAGAAATTAACTTTTCAATTAGGAACTGATTTTCAGGGGGATTTTTATTATTACCTCATTTAATGTATCGGTGTTGTTTATGTCAAATACTTACATTTAGCCTATTACTTTAATAAATCAGAATACTATAGACTGTTACCAAAAAACATCAACAAAAGCCATCTTTACACTGCAAAGATGGAACAAAAGCTACATCTGAAATGGCTATTATTTTTAAATGTTGCTCGAAGGTGTTATATGTATTTATTCAACAACTGCATAGTTTAAATAGCCTACATAAATGTAAATGGTAAATAAATAAATGAATAACAGCAAGTTCACTATATCCACTACAAAGTAGGGCTGCAAGATCATGACAAAAAACTATAATTGTTGATTATTGCTCTAATAGCCTAATTATTAAACGTTTTGGGGAAACGAAGTCATATTCCTGACAAAAAAGCTAAGAACTGTTCATGAATTACTTTATTACTTTTTATGCATTCGAAAATCAAGACTTCACATTGCTTATTTTAGTAGCATGAAAAACAAAACATCATTTAAACTGGGAATAAAGCGAGCAAAGTATGCTCTAAATCACTGAAACGGTCCGAGACTTAAGTCAAGCACGAGTTATGCACTCATGTTATAATCACTGATGCTGTCTACACTGCAAAATGAATCTCTTACTTGCACTGCATCTGCACTTTGCTTTTTTGTGATTAGAGATTTTGTACAAGTACAGATTCAGAATTCAGTCAGTTTTCAGCAATGACTCATTTTGACACCTCTGATTGGTCACTGCATTCATAAGCTCAACAGAAATGTGCGTGACTGGTTATACTCAAAACTGCAAGAAAATGTTAAAAGAAATCTGATGAAACATGAGCAGATCTAAATCTAATGTCACAATCAACACTTTACATTCATGTTCACATTTCACTTCAATCATGACAGCCATAATTTAAATTTTTTGCACCCTTATCTTTGCTCCCATTAATTTCTGACCAGTGTTACAGGAAAGCCGTCTGTGCTTTTTCATGTGTAAAGTTCTTAAAAGTCCCAAAAAAGAAACAGCTCTGAGACTTTAATTACAAATCTGAGAGCGTGGGAGGCCCATGCAGGGTTCCACCTGGTCTGTGAGACTGTAATAATTCTTCCTGAAAGTCCTGAAAAACATTTCTTTTGACGGGGAAGGCAAAGTACAGAAACAAACAGGCCTAAAAAACAGGTGCTCCAGCCCATCTGAGGGAAAACTGAAAGTGGGTCAGAACATATGAAAGCAGACAAAAAAAAAATCTGTCTAACCTGGATAACAGTTTCCTGCACAATTTAATAATGCTGTAAAGCAAGAGCACGGAGATGCTGGAATGAAGTTGTTACTTACTCTGCTTAATCAGTCTCTTGTCTGCCACTATGATGTTTTCTGCATCGACGACGATGACTTTTCCATCACGAGGTCCGACTGCAAAGTTGTCAAAGCTCACGTCTAGTAGGTAAAGGGCAAAGTCAAAGTCGTTGTTGGTCAGCTGCTCGGCGATGTCCATCAGCTGCTTGGCCAGATCCACTCTTTTCTCCCAGGGTGCATTGTAGAAGCTCCAGAGCTCCTCGCCCACGTAATTCACCGCCACCATCCGGCCGCAGGCCCCCAGGTATTTGGCGAACGGCCAGCCCTCATCAGAGGGAAAACTCTGCAGAGATGAAACACGAGGAGAGAGAGTCAAGGTGAGAAAAGTTCTCCATTCACACACACACACACACACACACACACACACGCACACAAACCATGTCCAAAAATGCCAATTAAGACATAGACAAACTGCATAATCATTAGCTTGGAGCAAAGTAGCTGTACCAAACTTTTCTTAAGTGCTGCGGATATTCGATAGCCCCATTCAAGTCGAGTCATTAAATATGGATAAGTGACCATTAAACTTTAATCTTAGAGATTCAAATAATTTAGAGGACAAAACACAGCATTCGGTAACCAGTCGGAGCTTCCAACATCTGGCCACTGTGGCCTGAGCTGGAGAGGCTGAATCATGCTGTGGAGGGGATGTTTCCTGCTTTTCATGACATAGGCATGGTTTCTTGTGGACTCAGGCAAAGCGAATCGGTCATACAAATAACATTTTACCGGCTTACACTCTTAAATGTAATAAATCTGATAACTGCAGGAGGCAGTGTCCAATCTGTTACACCCATCCTGTCCTTGAGTCTTTTAGGGGTCACGAGTGAATCAAGTGGAGACAAAACATACAACAAGATCTGTATTTTCCTCTTGCCTTGACCAGTTCTAATGCTCATAATGATACTGACAAAATCAATTGTTGACTATTTCCTTTGACACTGTAATCAGAATCATTAATGTCGATTAATGGAAGATTTATTAAAAATGCCATTTTGCATGAGGAATCTGACATTTGTGCAGCTACACATCCAAAACAGACATTTATCACAATTTATTCAGTAAATTAAGACTAAATTGTGAACTTCACATTGGCCCTCAGAGTAGCATCGGAACAGAACTGTTATTTCAATTTTTTTTTAAAATAAATTATAAACAACCAAAGCCACATTACACTATTATAATCACAACTTTTTGAGCTCTACAGTTGAGCGTGAGCTCTAGATTCTCACAAATGCTCCTATTATTATAAACAAAGCTGTCCACACTGCAGAATAAATCTTTAAAAAAAGTTTTTTTTCCTAGGGTTTATCCACGTGTATTGCTTAGTGTATATTGGGTGTAAAGCACCCACACTGCATCTGAGTGACGTGACATTTGATGAATCCAAAATAGTTGGAAATTAACAATATTTTTGATTTATGTCTAAGGCTTCCTTCTGGCTGTCTGGCTTTTCTACACTTTGCGTGCCAGAACAAACAAAAGTGACAAAAATGCAATAGGGATATCTCTAAATGGAGATCTGCAACCAGCATAACTGTAATGGTAACCTTGATAATTATTTAGCTTTACTAAAACTGCATTTTGGTTTTAGGAATTAGCCTGAATATTGAATTAATTTATTAAGCGCTAACAGAGTAACCGCTCGGTCTGTGACAAATGAGTCAATTACAGAAGGGAACATTGTGTCTCTAGATTTTTTTTTTTTTTTTTTTACTTCTGGGAACACGTCATCATGAAGTTTCATTCTCTGAAAGTGTTGGATGTCTGTGGAAGGCCACGTCCTGTGTAAGAGTGAGGATTTGTTCCTGGAAAAAAGCTTCACTGTGCAGAAAGTGGTTGCCCCTACATTCTGTTGTTGAACTTTATAAATAATAGATGACCACCAAAAAAAAAATTCCAATAACTCCCACTGTCCCACTGTTTAAAAAAAAAAAAAAAACATTGTAGAGAAACTTTATTAAGGAAAACGGCATGTTTACTCTACCTTTTTTTATTCTAATATTTCAATTTTTTTAATGTAGTGATTAAATGTACTAAATTTACATTCTATAATCATTTCTAGCATTTTGCAAATCAATAATATGACATTTTTCAACTCCAGTATACATTCCATATAAAAATAAATAATGTCTAAAGGCCTCTTTCTCTTTTAGGAAACTTAACAGCCTCATTTTCTTGGAGAAACATGCACTGCCAGCTCATGACTATTTTGCAGAAACCGTGTAGTTGCACATCAAACAACTACTTGTACTAAACATTTTCTCCTTACATTTTGCATGACATTGTCAAACATCACCGTGTCAATACCCTGTTTCCTGTTCTGCTATCAAATTTCCAAGGATTTGCACCATTACCAAACGTGAAGGAAAACAAAATCCATATACAGTTATACACTATAATAAATTTAAACGAAACCAGGTTGACATAAAACAGTTCCAAGAAATTCAGTGAAACAAAACAGCACTCCACACTACAAACCTGTTGAGCTGCAGTTGGCCGCTTAGCACGGTCCGTAAGCAAGCTTTTTCTTCCTCCTCTCTTTTTTTTCCCCCAACTTGAAGTGCTGTTCTAGCTATAATTGAAACTCTGACTAACACTTAACTCTACATCCTTACCCACAGAGCTCTGCCTTTGGTCAAGGACTCTGGAAGATGACAATGCACATAACCTTCAAAAGTGTATTAAATCATTTCTATGCAATGGTGAAGTGCATCTCTTTACCAAGAAAGGTCAAAGAGATCTTTAATTCACAAACACGCTATTACAGCATATGAATCAACAAACACAGCTGTGAACCGCTTAAAATTAACAATACGAAAAAGCTGCAAACACATTCAAGAGCAAATTAAATCAGAGGTTATTGTCTGTCAGCTATTGTCAGCTGAAGTCTCAGGGAGTCTCAGCTTTCAGAAACAATAAAATCAGACTCATTTTATCACAGAGTGTTGTCAGATTGGTAATGCATGGAATCGGTGACAAACACAAGCAATGGGGGCAGTCGTGGCCTAATGGATAGAGAGTTGGACCTGTAACCCGAAGGTTGCGGGTTCGAGTCTCAGGTCCGGCAGGGATTGTAGGTGGGGGGAGTGAATACCCAGCACTCTCTCCACCCTCAATACCATGACTGAGGTGAGACCCTTGAGCAAGGCACCGAACCCCCAACTACTCCCTGGGCGCCGCAGTATTGGCTGCCCACTGCTCCGGGTGTGTGTTCACAGTGTGTTTGTGTGTGTGTGTGTTCACTTCTCACTGCTGTGTGTGTGCACTTGGATGGGTTAAATGCAGAGCACAAATTCCGAGTATGGGTCACCATACTTGGCCACTTGGTCACGTCCTTTCCTTTCCTTTCCTTTCCAATGCGTGCAAGAGCGAGCAGACAGAACTGTCTCAGGGAGGATTGTTATTTGTTTTTCCGAGCAAGCGGAAATTCTAGCCCATCAAGAATAGGAACTTGTTTGCACTTGACACTTTCATAAATGCCAACAATGGCCAAACGGCTGTGTGACGCTCAAAACAGGTGGTTGGAGGCAGGTGAAAGGTTTGTTTTAATAAAAGCACCATCAACACTACATAATGACAGACGGCCAGGTGCTAGTCATGTATAGCTTACAAATACCCTTCGAATCAAATCTACGGGTTAGGTCTGTGCAGTACAGCATTAAATAAATAAATAAAATAAAATAAAATGGTTGACCGTCTGGTTATGTCGAGGCACCAATTCAGTATCGATACCAAGGGTCGATGCCAAAACATCAATCCAACCCTAGTTAGTGTAGTGGCAGCTTAATGAGATCTGGCCATGAAACCCAAAGCCTGGTTCCAACCTTGATAGGACCAATTCCAGAAACTGGGAGTTTGTTGGATTGCCAATCGCCAAGAGACTTGGTAGCTTCAGAAAGGCTGTTCTTGTAATATTTGCGCTAAAGTTTCTTTAAATACAAACACATCTGCTTGACAACTAATGAAGAACGGCAACTTCCATTTGGGTGGCGAAGCTCCCAAGTCTACAGTTTGCTCACACTCTCTGCAATTATAGAGTCTGTCAAACTGCTGCTGAAGTGTGAGGAGGGAATATCAACTCTGCACAGATGGCTGTGGTCTAAGTGACAAACTGTAAAAGAATACAGCAGTGCTATTTTGAAAATATGGGTATGTTGGAGCCGTAATACAGCATACTGATGCTCATGTGGGTAATGGTTATTTAAAACCAGCCTGCAACTGTTTTTTTCTGATTCCATTCCCAAACTCTACTAAACAAGACGCAATCATTATACATATTAACGTAAGACTATAGTGTGATAAAACCACTAACCTTGTACTTGCAAAACTCTGCAACTGTCACCCACAGGAACTATAATGATAATGTATAATCATCTGCCTAGCGCTGAAAAGACTGTGTAGTCAACTTTATAGCTCAAGTAGCACATTTCTGGAAGAATATATGCTCTTTAACAAAAAAAAAAAAGTTTTAAAAAGACAGCATATTTCTGTTTTTAAATCCTCCGCAATGTCTTGCCCCATAGACTTCATTACTTAACACAATTCACACTAGGATGAACAAAAAGCTAATTCACACCAATACAATCCATGATGCAACACACCTGTCAGCTGCAGCTACAAAGGAAGAAAAGACAGTATACAGAAGGAAGGGAGCTGTCAGCAAAACCTATTCTGAGACTCACACAAGTTATAATTAAGACTGGATTTTTTTTAAAAAAAGATGTCAATATGAATGTGTAGGATTAATTAATGTTTAATGCCATTAACACTTTTACACCTTTGTTTGGTGTCTTTATTCATATTTGCATAGTTCAATTAAAATGCCAAAATCAGGTGCTCTTGTTATTTTAATTGCAAATATTTCATTAAATTGATCAAAAGTGACAGTAAAGACATTAATGTTACAAATGATTTCCATTTCAAATAAATGTTGTTCTTTTGAACTTGATTTCTGAAGGCTCATGTCACTAGAAACTGTAATGGCTGCAGAAAGAATTTCAGCTTTGCCAACACAGTAATATTTTAAAAAGTAATATTGTTGCTCTGCTTCATATTCTACTGAGACTTCCCTTACAGGGATAGTTCACCAAAAAATGAAAATGCTATCGTCATTTACTCAACCTCAAGTTTTTCCAAACCTATATGATTTTCTTTCTTCTGTTGAACAAAAAAAATATATATTTTGAATGTGGGTAACTAAACAATCAATGAAGACCAGAAACCGTTTGGTTACCAACATTCTTCAAAATATCATCTTTTGTGTTCAACAGAAGAAAGAAATTCATACAGGTTTGGCACAACATGAAGGTGAGCAAATCTTGACAGAACTTTCATTTTTGGGTGAACTATCCCTTTAATTCTGCAGTATTAAGGTACCTTAATCACCTTCTGTCTCTCTTCCACCAAATTTACGATGTCTGCAAACAATAAAACAGACATTTTTTGTACTATTTAAGATATAAAACAGTCATTATAACTTTTTATGACCTTACATTTTACATAAGGCATTATACTTTAAAAACCTGAGGGAACCTAGATTAAAACTCACTCCGGGAATCGCTGCAGACACACTTTTTAGAGTACTACAGGCGCTATCTGGACAACGGGAGGAGAGTTCACCAGTTTACAAGCACTAAATAATAGGCATGTCCTTGATAACAACCTTGCTGTGCTCAGTCTTGTTTGTGAAAGCCTTACACACAAACAGCAGTTGACTCCTGTCAGCTCTGGGACTGTTTAGAAAGGTGCTTCGGGCATGGCAACCTCATAATAACCTCATTGTCAGGTGAAGGGAGAGGAGACGCACACAGCGCACACTGGGCTGTGTGCAAGATTAATGCCGTGATGGACGTGACCCTCAGGGCTCTGCCTGTGCTATTCTCAGCCTCACCGAGCAGATGGGCCTCCGTTCTCAATGGAAGGAAGGAGGCACGAGTAATGCAAGCACAAAGTCAAGCACAGCAGCTTTTTTCCAGAGGACACATATTTCACAACAATCTGACACAATACCAGGCTAAGGGGAACAAATTGTGTTTCTGACCTTTACAGCTATAAATAGCAGTAAAAATGCCAGTGGGCAAAACTTAAAAAAAAAAAACATTACATGAAGGGACATCTGAATTCTTGTCACACGCTGATTTTGTAATCCTCTCACTGTCTTGCTAGTCTCCGGCTCTATAGGCTGTTTTTTTTTTCCCACTTGAGAGCAGCACTCCCATCAACTCCTAACATAACAAATTAGTCTATTCCTTTTTTCTACTCAAACCTAAAAATACACAGACCACAAAAATCTAAACTTCATCCAGCAGGGCAAACGGAAAACAGACGTAAGACAGAATTTAAATTCAGCTTTCCAACATACAGAAATCCTTATATCTGCTACAAAAGACCTTTGTGTCTCCTTTACGGTCAAAAAATGTCTTCGCAAGCAGAATACAGAGGAAGAAAGCCAATAAAGCATGTCCAAATGCAATGTCGGTTTAGAAACCTATCTACCAAGTTGCCTTCAGTCTCTGAATGCAGATTAGATGTATCCATTGTTGCCTACGATATCCTACAATCCTGTGTGTGTGGGTCAACCATTGTTGGAACCTAGTAAATTTAATATAGTAAATATATAAAGAGTTCAGATGCAAAAGCCTCTAAGTGCTATTAAAAATTTGCTTCTAAAATGAGCATTTTTATCAGGTTCCTATGTGTGGATTCAGTAATTTCACTTTAATGGCAATGAACAGGTTCCTTTAAAATAGAAATGCATACGTTTACACAACAACAATGTACATAGCAACAACTTCATCATTTTCAAAAACTTGCATTTCGAAACCAGCTTTCAAAAGTTAGAATTTTACAGCCCCCAAAACCCTGTTGTCGTCTAAATGAACTGCCAAAATACATAAAAACTCTTGTTGTGTAACACCCCCCCCCCCTCAATTTTCTAAAAGATGTTATTGATCTTATTGTGTACGATTCATATTTCCTTTTACTTTCATTACACTGTGACTTTAATTTAAATTGATTTGACTTTTAAGACTACTGCATCAAAATTTCTATAATTTGATAATTTATCACATTGTTTCTTCCATTTTATGCAGCCCTATTAAACGAAACATTATGGTGTTTTAGAGGTGCCTTCATACACCTTGATTGACAGCAAGGCAGCTGCCTCAGGTTTCCAACACAATCAAAAAATTGGAAAGCAGATTTTGCTTGCCTTATGAAACTGCAAAAGGTTGCTACAACTTCTGGCAAACTAGAAAAACTGGCTTTTCTTAGCTTCAGGAAGTGGGATGAATCATTTAGAGCATTCTGAGGAGACAAGCATCTGTTAGCTTTAACATCATGTTTTCAGCAGGGGAAGGAACAGCAAGCACTGGTGAAGATCACACTTAATCGCACCTATGGATTAGGATCCAATTCATTAGTGGCATCCACAGCAAACTAATGACATTTCATTATGTTGACCGAACCGCTGCAGAGGTTGCAGGGCAAAAGGGGGCTAAACTGTACGCTGCTAATCAAATCGAGCGGCTCGCTCTCCGGAGAGAGATCAGATTGCCTTTATCACCTAGAATGCTTGAGGTGTGGCAGATGGAGTGACTGATGGGAGGTGAGAACGGATATTGGCTGCTCACACAGAGATGTCCTTTTGTTTGCCCAGGCCTTCGACAAGCTGGGTCATTCGCAAAAGAAATTGGAATAGATTAACTGGGTCTAAAAATCAATGCCGGACCGAGGGGTGCAAAAAAGAGAGCTGTCAAGGACTCTCATTGCTGTGAATGAAAAGCACAAGAAAAAATACACTGGAAATAGGGGTATGTGGTATAAATTGTCAACGATAATATCACAATTATTGTTTTAACAACGTGAGAGCTGACATTTTTAAGTATGTCGCTTTCACTGTTTTTGACATAACTTGGTGAAGTGAACACTGCCAGCACATTTAAGCAATACTGTGATAATATTGATAACGGTGATCATTTTGGTCACTACCCCCAAATTTACATACAATTTTAACTCTACTTAGAATGCCCCAAACTTCAAGATATACAGGGCCATTTTTCCCCTTTTGTCTTAGATTTATATCAGATGCTGTACTCCCCAGAAATCAACATGGTTAACTTTTAAATCTTGGAGAAGAATTTGCAAAGTGATGAAAATTAGTGATCAGGAGATGGTTTGTTTAAGAGAAATAGCAAGAGATCCAGATTTTAAACCAAATACTTTTGATGATATATTTAAGGTTTGGGCTAGCAAAGGACTTGAAAGATTTTATCAAATTTATGGAGACAATGAGATGAAGACATTTGAGAATATAAAGAAAAAATATATGTATTGTCTGGGAAATTATTTTTCAAATATCTTCAAATAAGAAGTTATCTAAAGGATGAGATTAAAATAAAAACTTTAGATAATATTCACCCTCTGTTGCGTTTTATGATTAAAATTAGTAAAACTAATAGACTAGATAATTTGATAGGACGAATAAATAATATATTCAAAGAAATTAAGGATTGGGGTTTATATAATATTAAGACAAAATGGGAAATTGAATTAGACAATAAAATAACAGAGGAGATTGGAAACAAAGTTTAAAAGAAAATCTAAGGACTACGCAATCTCCATATTGGCAAGAATATGCTTGGAAAATTGGCATGCGATATTTTATAACACAAGAAGTATCTTCCAAATATAATTATTTATCTTCAGGATGTTGGAGAAGTATATTTTATACTTGTAAAATAATAAAACAATTCTGGACAGAATACATTTAATAGAAGAAATTTTTAAGAAATCAAATACTGTATAATAAAGATGCAAAATATAGTTTTGGGTATAGGACCTATGCTACTTAGTAAAGAGGAGTGATACTTATTTAGAATATTGAGAATTACAGCTTTTAAAGCAATAACAAAATTTTGGAGAAGGCACGAATCCCCAGCTATAAGTGACTGGTTAGATTTAGTTTCTAATGTATACTCTATGGAAAGGATAATGTATGAACTCAAAAGTAAAAGTATACATTGTGTAAAGATATGGGCACCTCTAAAATCAAAGTATGTTCTATAAAACAAAATATATTACCCTTTTACATAATCCTCCCTCTCTTTTAATTGATTTACTATTTTATTTAATTATTTAATATTATTATCAATTGAGGTTTAAAAGTATTATTTGAATTACTTACTAGAAATTAGATGTTATAAGAGTTTTGATATGAATATGTGACTGTTCTGTATTTTTTTTTTGTCCCTATTTTTCATTTGTAAAAGTGTTTATGTATTTAATTGTTATTGTTAATTTTTATTGTTTATTTTTTTATTTTTATTAATGTGTTGGTGGTGGGTATTATCACAAAAGAGAAAAAAAAGTGAACGGAAGAGAAAGTAGAAGGAAAAATACGCAATTATTGGTAAAAAATATTATGTTTTCAAAGGAAAAATTCACTTGTGTAGTTGTATTAAATGTGTTTTTGAATTGAGAGACATAATAAAGTATAAAAAAAGAAATCGACATGGTTACAAATGTCACACTGAATTAATAAAACTGTTCAATAAAGGATAAGATCATTTCAATTATATTTTAAATAAAATAGTCTGTTTTTGCTGAATTTTGTCAACAATTTCTAAGTGAATTTATGCAATTGTAAATGCCCTGTAAATGCATTCAATCCACCTCTAGCTTCATTAAACCATTAGTGTAAATACATCTAAATGCTACTTCAGAGACGCAGCTTCTGCAGTGCAAAGACGGAAGCGTTGCAAATATGGTGAACGGACTTTCCTTGAAAGGGACTTTGATGACAGTTAACTTGGAGGTGCCGGTGCAATCATTTGCATTCTTAAAATACTCCGTCTCTTTTGTCATATAGATAAGCGTAATACATCTTTTGAATCTGTAAAAGGTCTATTTTCATTTGTGTGAAAAAAAATAAAAAATACGCTGTGCTTTTTGTAAAATAATGAAAGCAAGCAGGGTGCGCTTTCTGCCATGTAGGTCTCTGTGAACGTGAGCGAGAAAACAGAAAGCACAATGAATGTGTTTGTCAATGAATTATGATAATGTTAAGGCAGTATTCTTGCAGTTTTTTCCCCTGAAGCATTCATAATCATGACTTCTGCTTTATGCATGCGCTTGAGCTCCGATAGGCTATAGGCAATTAAAGGCTCATTACTATGAATTATATGGTTTATTAATATAAATGTGCGATTAGTCGATTAATCGCTTCAAATAAATGACTATTAGTCGATCAGAAAAATCTTTACTCGAGGGCAGCCCTAGTAATAAGGTTATATAAAAAATATAAATATAAAGGTAAAAATCTCCAGGAAAATCAATTTAATGGGACAAATATCTATGGTGGCCCAATAGTACACAACATACCGAAAAAAACAAAAACAATGCAGAATCAAGCCACAGCACAATGGAAATGCTCCCGCTCCCTTTCTTGGCCACTACAGAGGATGCATTAAAGCTAAGAACATTATACCAGAGGTAATGGTCTAACGAAATCCAAATTGTAGACATTTTACTGTAGTACCTTTTTTTTTTTTAGGTTTTTGTTAGTCCATTACCACTAGTATAAAGCTTGCCTTGCATGTTAGCTTTACACACCTTCATATAAAGGCAGCAGCTATTTTCTATTTGCAAGTGAAAGTAGCATATCTTCTTAATGATAGATGCTATTTACACTGTAAAAATAGCAATAGATTCTATTTATACTATGTAAAAGTAGCAGTAAATAGTGTAAATAGTAGTTAGATACTAATTATACTTAAATAGTGGCAGATTCTATTTGCACCTCAGTATTGTTGTACAGTAACAAGATGCAATAGTAACAAAGAGGCAAATGATTACATTCATTAAAATTATTAAATGGATGCCACCTTATGAGACAATAAAGTCCTCCCTACACCTACCCCTACCCCTAACCCAGATATGCTTCATTATTAAACACTCGTTCTGCACATTATTTCCACTTTTCAAATATTTTCTTCACTGAAAGTAAATTGCGTCATATGGTTCTTCTATGGGCCTTGCTCCCAACGTCACTTCAGCTGTTAAATGTCGGGTGTCATTTTTAATTTGTGTGGCCCAACCAGACATTCGTGGGCGGAGTTAGTGTAAATAGCCTAAATGTCAACAAGAAGGGTAAAATGCACTTAGTGTAAATAGACACTCCGTTATAGAAACAGCATCGTGAAATGGCCTGATATATAATGTCCCATAGAAACTTCAATGGTTCAGAAAAATATATTGGATATATCAAAATTTGTATTTCGTTAGATCATTAAACCCTGCATTAAATCCCTTGGCTCATTCAATTCTAAAAGCACTTAAAAAGACAAAGTGCTGCAGAAAAGGAGCTTGATGTGTCAGTAAGTAGCAAATATATAGGCCCCATTTGTGTCCAAGCATAGGACCATTTCTGTTGTGTTGTGGAGATTTCGTTGTGTCGTCTAAAATTTGTTGTGCACTACTGGGCCAGTCCGTAAATATCAGTCCTTAATGGGAAAAGTTCATTTCTGTCACTGTTGCGAATTAACCACCACACATTTTTTTGTCAATATTATACACACTTAAGTGGAAAATGTTTATCAAACTGAAAACAAGTTTTGAACAAAACTTTTGGAACAATACGCCACCTCTGTGTTTTTAAACTTTGCTTATGGAATAACAAACGCTTTATGATTTATGTCTGAAGGAATTCTTCATGACAAGCAGGCTGTTGCCCAAAGCAGAGAAATCTCTAAGTGACCACCGACAGACACAAAGTATCTATTATTTACATAGCCTTGTGCAGAACTTTAAAATATGCAAAGATCCACCGTTAATCCCTTTAACTTCTAAGCGGGCAACAGACACAGCGCTTCAGCATCAAAAGAAAGGTTCAGCAACTTGAAAATGCATTCAAAAAATATACTTTATCGGCAAGTGTGTGGATACCTGCAGCACAAGCGGCTCAGGGTTGAACGCCAACGTCATCAGCAGCTGCATTCGTTCCGTGTCCTTAAGGTTCTTCAGCAGGAAGCTTCCAGAGTCCTTGGTCTCCGCGTATCTCCTGACCACCCGGTCCAGAAGCCTCTGCGACGGGCAGTGCACCAGATCCGACCAGCCCTCCACCACCTCTGGGGTCAGCAGCCTTACGTCCCCGTTAAGTCGGGCGAACTCCGTTTTGTACATACCCTGAATGAGATCACAGCGAGGTCTTCCAGTGGCCCGTTTGCAGATCTTCTGATCGATCTCTGCGAGCTCTTGGTTGGAGCCCAGCCGTTTGAGCACGACCCTGCGCGTTCCTTCCCTGGGTTCTCCATATTGAGCGAAATAAACGTTCTTTACGTTGAAAAAGTCTAGGAAGCGCAGGCGACCCCACATCTCGAAGGTCACCTGGCCGTTCATGAACTTGCGGCACCAGCTAGTGCCGAAGCAGGCCGGACACTTGTTGAGGCCGATGAATCGCCGGTCGGTGAGCTCGTTCCTCTGGAAAGAGGCGAACAGGTTGTGAGTGTTCATCAGCAGGATAACAAAAAGAGCTATGATGAAGAGGAACTTGCCGCACCGGTAGACGCGGCCAAATTTGAGCGACAGTATCCGCAGCATGCTGATTGGCAGCAGCGCACTGAGAGTGAGTGCAGTAAATCTTTGTCAATGCGGCTGTTCCATCATTGCTATGTGTAATATCATCATCCCCATCACGTTCACATTAGTTAGAGTGCTCCATAGTGGTAGCAGTGTTGCCTGTTAAGCTCATCGGTTTCAAGAGCCCCTCTCACCATGTTTTACAGAAGGGTTTTCTGGTTTTACGTCGAGTTGGCATTAAGCTGGCACATCAGGAATCCCCCTACCTGAAACAGATAAATGAAATCAGATTAATAAAACCGTACATCGCAGTCGTAAATGTAATGATGACATTATCAGTTGGCATTTCAGGAGGTATCTGCATAGTTCACCCCTAAATTAAAATCCTGTCATAATTTACATACCCTCACCCAGACCTGTATGACTTTCATTCTTCGTTGTAAAACAAAAGAAGATATTCTGAAGAACATTTGCAACCAAACAGTTCTGGTTACCATTGATTTTCATTACCATTTTGACTTTCTTCTGTGTTCCACAGAAGAAAAAGAAATACAGGTTTGGAACAACACGAGGGTGAGTAAATGATTTCAGTGAACTACAGTAAACTTAAGAGAACAGACAGACGAACAATCAATCTTCATGTTAGTTTGTATGCGCTAACATAATAGTCAAACCCCAGCCTTGTGGGGACGGCGACAGGAAGTGGGAGATGTTAACATATTTAAAATGTCAAAGCTCTATAGCACTGTTTAATGTGACCTATTAATGCTTCAAATACAGTGGTGTATATTTCAAAGCATTTAACTTTAGCTGACAGCTTAGACAAAGACAGAATTACACAGAGAGGTTAAGCAGCATGTTAGAATACATTCAAATGTGTTAGCTAATTAGAATTGTTCATACAAACATTTATAATACTAAAATATACAATTAGCAAGAGTTGATAAGAGGCTCGAAAATTCCATTTATATAAAGCAGAGACTGTTGCGAAGAATCTTTCCAGAAGAATGTGGGACAAGGTTCCTATAAAAATTTAGCCATGGTTTTGTTCACCATCTTTAACCTCATAAAAGATACAGCACAAACCAATAAAATTGCAGCTTAGTATACAAGGGAGTGCACTTAGGGTCACCAACCTTTTTTAATGAATTCAGCTAAATGAATGCATAAAAGGAACCAGCAAATCACACCTGTATGATCCTTCAAAATATGTTCAACTAAGGAGTAATAGTGTGAAATCCTACAGTATAATACTATACATAATTACATAAAATAACAAACATGACTCGTAAATAAAAAACATAACTCAGTTACAATCGCAAATATGGAGCTCAGTGTGAAACTGCTTGCTTTCAATGAGAGAGAAAAAAAAAAGAAATTTTTAGCTCACAGAGAATAGTAGAGAACAGCACACAGTCAATCTGCAGATAATCCAGACATGATCGGGCTAGTCAAATGTGTCCAACTCAAACTAGATATGACTCAGTGATTACATCACTAACTTGAACTCAAAAGACTGTTTCAAACAAAGCACACTTTGAATATAGTATTTGACTAAATACTGGGTAGCGAAGGGTAAAGCTATTTTAATGCTAGCACAACCCCTTTGTACACAAAGTCTTTCATATTTAATAAATGTGTTTGTATGTGTTAAACGGTGTTTGGCACATTGTACTAGTAGCCTCAATATATGAGCATATAGTGTGGTCCCACTTTGCAGCTTATTCCGGTAAAGAGGAACCCAATTAGACAGGAAGACACCAGCATCTAATGCACTCAACCACAGTTTGTTTTGTTATTACGTGTCATTTAGGCCTGGTTTATCTGAAATGGCTGATAAAACAATAATGGGGAAAATTAAGTAGGGCAGTGCTGTCAAATTATTAATCGCATCCAAAATCAAAGTTTTTGTTTACATTATATATGTATGTGCACTGTGTATATTTATTATGTATATAAAAATACAAACACATACAGTATATATTTTGAAAATATTTACGTTTATACTTTTATATATTCATATTCTTATATTTTATATTATATGTAAATATTTAATATATAAAAATAACATTTTTCTTAAATATATACATGCATGTGTTTGTATTTATGCATATATATACACAGCATACACACATATATTATGTAAACAAAAACATTTATTATGGATGAGATTAATCGCAATAAATCGTTTGACAGCACTAAAGTAGGGTCAAAAAACTGTCAAGTTTGCAGGTAAATTTAAGACCTTTTTAAGACTAAGTTAAAAAAAATTAAGGAATAATTTGAAGGGAACAGTCATATGTATTAACAAAATTACCAAGCCATCTCCATTACTAAAAAATATTTTACACACACACACACAAAAGGTAAGGCTTGAATAACCCTGTTCCCAACCACTATATGAAAATAACTTATTGTACTTCTGATCACACTGCAAAAAAAAAAAAAAAAAAAAAAAAAGTACTGATGTTCTTCCTCAGTATTTTTGTCTTGTTTTCCAGTACAAATGTCAAAAAAAAAACAAAAAAAAAAAACACTTAAATCAAGTTACATTTATTTGAGAAGCGAAATTAAATTACATAAAGTCGTCTTGTTTTCTGTGGAATTGATCAAAATGTAACAAGTGTCTGCCAATCAACTTAATACATTTTAAAACGAAATGAATTTAAGACTTTCTGCTCTGATGCAAGACTTTTTAAGGACTTCTAGAGATAGTGACAGTAGCATTGACTTCCATATGTTTTCCAATACTATCAAAGTTAATGGCTACCGTCAACTGTTTGGTTACCAACTTTCTTCAAAATATTTTAATTTGTATTCAGCAGAAGAAAGAAACTCACACAGCTGGAACAACTTGAGGTTAAGTAAATGATGACAATTTAAATTTTTGGGTGAACTGTCCCTTAAATTTGCGGAAGGGAAAATTAAGACTTTAAGACCCACAGAAACCCTGTATATAGAAAACACCTGATTGTTTTATTTTTTTAATGATTATTTTGACATAACTGGACACGCCATATTAAAACCACAATGCATATGGCAGCTTTGCTCATTAAAGTAATTACTGTACTCTGCAGGACGTCTTGTCACAATGACAAGACATTTTAAAACTTTTTAATAACGAATATGTAAAAATAAAAAAAACAGTGCGAATCCAACAACCAAAGAGGTATGTCTGACACATATATTGATTTGCATGCCATAAAAGAAAAAAAAAATTTGAAAATGGCATTAAAAAGCAACAGTAGTGGAAATCAAAACACTTTCACAACTATGCAGCCAAATTATTAGCATGAAAACTTCTAGAACATGTACGCTTAGAGTTTTTCATGGGGTTCTTTGAGGCTGATGTGAGTAAAGCTGCACTCATTTTCTGCCTCTCCCTCAGCACTTTACGAGCGGGGGAAAAGGTCCAATAAAAACCACACCTCATCATGGAGAGAGAGCTCAGATAACTAAACAGCCTGCTCACCGGACATGTTTTCCATACAGAAAAAGACACAAAGCTCTCGCTGCTCACAACTTTTAAGACTTTGTGTAGAGTGTAAAACTTCTTCTGAAAGGATAAGCCACACGAACGAGGGGTAAACAGACCTGGAAAACGTCTGGCAGATGGTGACGGCTTTCAAGATGATTCATCAACACCAGTTTCAAAGCTTCACAACAAACCTGGGATCCAACACTGCGAAACAAATCCAGTTTCTAGTTAGAACGTTCAACATTTACCCTCACAAAGGAATTTAAACGACGATGTTTGAGAATTCCAATGAGCCCTGTCACACTATGCAAACTTTTCTCCTCTCTCTCATCATATTTTGACAAATTTCCATCTGCAGGACTCCAAAAAGTCATACGAAAAGCAAGAACCAACTCTTACTAAAATGAGTCAAAAGTAAGCCTATCTCTTTAGTATCACACACACTTCAGTGCTAAAATAAGTCAACAATGACTAATTCAGAATGTAAAGGGGTCCGACATAACCTCGATCTGAAGACATAAGGAGGTGTAAATTAAACGTTAATGTCCTCAAAAGAGCAGCTCTCTTCTCTATAAATGCTTAAACGATCGGTGCTGGGCCATTTATTCTGTTGCATGCTGCTTTAAGTTGCACTTCTCTGTGGTACTGAGAATGAAAAACCACAGTTGTCACAGTTATCGACTGTTCAAGTCAATAATGTTTGATCACACGACGCGGCCGTGCCGTTATGCTGCGAGTACAACAGTCACTAACCCAACCAGTTAAAGAGCTATAAATTAACCATGCTGTGCGTGTGAGAAGCCACACAGAACAGGAACCAACCACGAATGTGAGGGGGGCAGATGCCAGCTTGCACTTTACACTCTTATGATTGATGGCTGTACTGTGTGAAAGCAAGTGGGTGACCTACATGAACCACACTTAAAGGGACAGTTCACCAAAAAAAAAATTAAATCTGTCATCATCTAGAAAGCCTCATGTCAGTCCAAACTCTATTTCTATCTAACACACAAAAGTTGTGACAGATATTAATATTGCTCACCTCCATACAATGGGGCCCAGGGGCTATCAAACCAAAAACAACACAGTAAAAGCATAATGTGAAAGTAGTCAATTTGGATCATGCAACATATTCCTAGTCTTCTAAAGGAACAGGATAAGTTTTTAGTGAAAAAAAAAAATTATTTAGCAAAAAGACGCTGTCACCAGCCGATAATACTATAAAGTTACTAGTTAATATAAATCAATGAGAGACATAAACATCTCATTCTTTATTCCAGAGATGAAAAAAGAGTCATAAAGGTTTAAAACAACATGAAGGTAAGTAGACAATGTTTATTTTTAGGTGAACTCTCTCTTTAACACAACTATTCCCTAAAATACAGAAAAAAGTTGGACTACTCATCTGATGTATAACCCACTTCCGTAGTGACTGTTTGGTAATAATATAATAAATTGTTTTCTTACTCAGCTGATATGCTTCCGGAAGTGATCAAACAGCTTTGAGAAACTTGACTTGGGCTTTGTTTGAAAGCTGCGCTTCAACCTCTCGAGTATTTTAGTGCTGTGTAGCTCAGTTATTACCTTTCAAAATATTACAAACATACTCACTTGAGACGTCCGAACGTAATATAAAAATAACATAACTGGTTTAAGTTCTCATTAGAAATGAATTATAGCCACAAAAATACAAGTAAAACCTTTACACGTTGTGCATTAAACTATATGACCAGCTTGACCGCTGAAGGGAACAATCATCTCGCCACGTCAATCAGACACGCGCACACTTTAATCGCGTGAGGTCTATGAAGACGCCTCATATTGCGGATAACAGAGCACAACAGCAGGTAAACAATAGAAACGAGACAAGTTGAGTAATGCACTCAGGAACTTTGTTTGTTAGCTCAATCGTTATGGAAACGACAACCGTGTGTATGTGATGTACATTAAGGTACACAATCACAAAACCTGTTAACGAAAAGTATTTTGTTTATCTAATTATTTTCACCGCTGGTGGTCTATAAGAATAACGCGATAGCTATATCAGAATGTTCATTGCAATAATAATAATAATAATAATAATAATAAACATGCTTGAGCAACGTGCGATCCATTATCTCCGGTCCAAAATAGCAAACTTTCTCGATTCATTCGCTTTACTAGAGAACAGAAATCAACTCAAGTTACTTTCGCCGTCTCGATGCAAAGTTCATAAGTTCATTCAAATCTCATAGTAGAAACCATTGCAAATATGAAAACGATCACATATAGTGATTACATGCAAATCCCACAACCTACCAAATAAAAATGAGTGAAATTCCCGGTTTATTCCAGTCGCTCGAGGAAGCTTCCGTTGTCTATTTACGAACTCCTGTTTCTTGCTACCAGCCGCGCGCATCGATGCTTTCCCACGTTGTCCATATGTTGCGTGCACACTGCTATTGGTTTTTCTTTATTTCTTTCAAATTCGCAAGGTTGTCTTCTCAATCTCGAGACAAGTTCAGTCTGCGAGCGTTGAGGCAGCTGCACAAAAGATCCGACTTCGCGGATCGGGTTTCGTATTTACGACCCTTCTGGTCAGTTTACGTTACTGGTTACTAGGTGATCGTGTTGTAACTCCTCCCCCGATCTCTAGAGCGCTGCTCTTCACGTCCTCCTGTAGGAGTGAGTGCATCCTAAGGTGAAGAGCAGGCTATCCAACAGGACCCTGACCTGTATAAAGGCTGAAGGCATCTTATAAGAAAAATCGGTTTTGTGGTGGAGAGCTGCTACATTTGAACACTCTGTCAGTTTGTAGGTGAATGAAACTCATAAACTCATAAAGAGTTTCATACAGTTCCACATATAAGCGAAATTGCAATTGATGAGAGTGAAGAGATTGAAAGCCACTTTTGTCTCTCGCTTTTTCCCACGCAGTTATTTTGAGTTCCTGTGAGGACGTGAACATTCATTTCCTTTTATTTATGCATGGGAAATCAAACAATAACGCAGGAAAATCACATAAGCAAACACATTTTTGGATTTTATACAATTTAGCATTATTATTTTTCACAGTTTATGACTTGACTTTGAATGAATATGCAAATAGCTTCATTTTGCCTCCGGATAAACTTATATGAGATTATTCAATGAAAGTATAACGCTGATTACATTAGCAAACACATTTTTGGATTTTATACAATTTAGTAGGCTATTATCACAATATATGACTAGACTATGAATGAACAGAAAATGCAAATATAGCTTTGGCTCGGTTTAACCTTATATCAGATTATTTAATGAAAGCACGTTGATTAATACAAATTCATTAAAATAAGAAATGTCATTTTCAAAGTGAGATAACCTAGAAAGAAACCCATGAATCGCTCCTCGTTACAAAATAAAGAGCTCTCAACCAGATATCAGTACTCTGGTGACATCTAGTGGTAGCCTATTTATAATGTTATAAACTGGCTCTAAAAGTATTTGGACACTTAAGGCACATAACGGTTGTGGGAAATGTCCAGTTGCATTAGATTAAACATCAAACTCTTAAGTACCAAATGTCATCTGCAAACAAATGATGCTGTATTTTTATATATTTTTTTCTTCAGTATTAGATTTTTCTAAGAGATTTTGCAATGGCAACTGGTGTAAAGATGATTTGTAGTGAATGTGTGCAGTCAGCTTGTTTAATCCATTACTTTATCATTGGAAACATTACACACTTTTGTGAAATGTTTTGTTGAAATTTGTTTGTGTGCTGTCTTTCTTTAAAATAATGCCACCTTGTTTGATTTTTTATATCTGAAGGAATTAGACACACTCTAAAAAAAAAAAAAAAAAGAACTAGGTTACAAGGTTTTTTTTACAGAACACAATGTGACCAGGTATGTTCAGTTACTTCTCTCCTGTTCTCCACCAAGTAAGTAACACATATATTTAATTTATGATCCATGAATTTTTTCAGCTGCTATTATTATTATTATTATTATTATTATTATTATTATGGATAAGCATGCTCAGTCACAAATAAGTAAAGCTATCCCATGATTTCTTTCTTTTTTTTTTTTTTTTTTGTAATCCTTTTTATTATTGTGAAGGACTCACATACTCCAATGGCTATTTTTGGCATGCATAAACATAATTGTTTTTTCTAATAATTGTCACATCCTACAACCTCATCATCTGCTGGGAGAAACTGCGACTCAGTTACAATGATGGAGATACAGTAAGACTTCACATGACTTCACTGGAACTTGGTCTTCAATGTATCTTTTTTATGTTTTTTATGTCTTTATGTATTTATTCATGTTGAATGTCAGTTATCATTTATCCAGTTAATAAAATGACAGATTTTTTAAGTGCTTTTATTATAATGAGTTCTGAAGAATCATGTGACATTGAAGACTGGCGCAATGGCTGATGAAAATGCAGCTGTGCCATCAGAGGAATAAACTCTAAAATATATTAAAATAGGAAAAAAGTTATTAATTATTATTATTAATTTATAATAATATTTCATAATATTACTATTAAAACTTAGAGCACTGTCTTTTTCTTTTTTTTATACAATTAACCATGTCAATGAAAAATAAATATATTGACATGGATTGCTGGCTTTTTTTTTTTTTTTTTAAATGTAAAACCCTAATAGATACTACAAGATATTATTAAACCAGGCATAAATAGAGGTAAAATATTAATATTAATAAATAATCAAATAACAGTACTAGTGAAAGTAAAAGAAAAATATTGAAAAAGTTCTTTTTAACACTATTAAGGTTCTATATAGCATTTTCAAAGCATGGTTCTTTATAGAACCTTATTTAAAAAAAGTTCTGTTTAGCACCTGCTACACTGTAAAACAACAACAACAAAAAAAAAAACAAAGTTGAGCCAACTTAAAAGTTTAAGGCAACCAGCTTTAGCAGATTTTTGAGTTTTCTCAACTTATTTTTTAGGAAATTTCTCAACTTTTTTTGTATAAACTTAAAACAAGAAGTTGAGAAAACTCAAAAATCTGCTGAAGCTGGTTGCCTTAAACTTTTAAGTTTGCCCAACTTTTTTTTTTTTTTTTTTTTACAGTGTATTATTACAAGCTGAAAACGTGTATTATTACGTCGTATATCTGCTACTGTTTAGAACCATTTTTATTAAGAGTGTACCTTTTAATTGCATACAAATTTAAAAGACTTAATGACTTATGGCATCTATTTGCAAGGTGATTTACTTACGTTTTTAATGAATTGTTATTCTCTTTAAATTATTTCTGTGGTACAGCATATATTCATAAGTTGTTTTCTGTTCTTTCTGTATATTTGTGATTATCATTTTACCTGAATGTAAATTCAGGAAAAAAGAATGCAGCCAATTGAAGATGCTGCCAATATGGTGATCCTGCAACCAAATCCTAACCCCTAAATCCTTTCACATAGTATGTCTCTGAGTATGAGTTCTCCCGAGGCCATTTGATGAATCTCTGTGGCCACGACCCAATAAGAGTCATTAACCTGATGTTCCAGATGAGCAGAGACAAGAATGATAAGAATATCATCCCATTATTGAGTTCATTAAGAGAGCCAGAGGAGGGAGAAGATCCATGCCGTCTGCAGTCAGATTTCATTCACCACCAGAGCACAGAGATAATTAGTCGACAGACGAGACAAACCACTCATACACACACACACACACACACACACTCACAGAGCTTTGGCTCATTATCCTGTATGACTTTGACTGTTAAGTAGCTGCTCCCTTGTGTTTTATTTGCTGACCATAGGCCATTACATCAAAACTGATCTTTACCTTCAAGGTTAAGGTTAAAGCCAAAACCAAAGCCATTAAGTAAACTGCTGGCAAATACAGACAGATATAGAGAGAGAGAGAGAGAGAGAGAGAGAGAGAGAGAGATACATATATGCTGATTTGCTGCTCAAGGAAGGAACATTTCTTATTATTATCAATGTTAAAAACTCTTGTGCTGCTTCATATTTTTGTGGAAACCATAATACGCTACCATCCAAAGATTTGGGGTAGGTAAAGTTTTATTTATTTATTTTAAACATGAAAGAAGATTCAGATTCATTATTTATTGTCCTCGGAAGAGGAAATTTGTTTTCACAGACTGTACCAAAAGCTATAATACATATAATGCACACATATTTTCCACCAATACAAATATACACACATTTACACCAACAACATCATCAGTGCACATGATACACACATCCTACACCAGATACATGTTTACACACTTACACATACATTGCCCGGAGGTGGTAGCAGTGACAGAACAGTATAGTTTTTTGTATTTATTTATTTTTTTAATTAGACACTCCTCCATTTCTGTGAGTTTAACCCTCTAATGGCCAGAGGTACTAGTTATAGAAGGTACTAGTAATGGCCAGGAGGTATTGGTGATTCTAAAAAGCTTATTTCTGTTGGTGCAAGAGAGCATGCTGAAATAACATGTAACACAGTACAGAATAATGGATTCTGTGATACTGTGGTACAGAAGAAGCAAAAGATATGGTTTCACTGAAAAGAAACTAAGTTTACATATAACTATAAGTCTTTGTTGGCAGTATTTGTGAATGTCCGTGACATGATGGCCAAAACTTAGCTTATTGTCTAGATAATGCCAAAGTACCTGAAGCGGTCAACAATTTCCACTGGCTGCCCATTGATGGATATAGCTTTTGTGCCATGTTTATAAAATGAGTTCCTTTGTTTTGGTGACTTTGAGAAGAAAATGACTGATATGTTATAACTGATTCCTTCCCAGTAAGGAGGCAAGAGATTTCAGAACGTTAAAAAACCTTAATTTTTCCAAACATTTGACCAGCAGTGAATAACAGATAGATTTATTGTCAGCAACTTATGATTTTAAAGTCTGCTGAAGAGTGTACTGAAGAAGTTTATTTTATAATGATCTTTTGTATTTTATATGGAAACGAGAGGGCTCAGAGCAGGCAATAAAGATCATAAATATCAAAACACTGACATTTTGTGTTCCCTTGCTTTTATTTATAATTATACACATATGACAGAGTTACAAAATATGTTACAAATAATAATGTATTACAAAAATAGGAGTTGAATGTTATTGAATATTGAATTGTTGAATTTCAATGTGCTTTGTGAAGTAGTTCATTGTTTTATGGCTCATTCTGAGATGCTCTTTGTGCTACAAGCCAAAGGTTTATAGAAGGTGCAAACAGTCAGTAACATTAATTAACCTGAAGGGGTCAAAACCAGTTCACACATAACACACAAAATTAGGGTTTAATTAGGGTTGGAGCTAAACTCTGCAGGACACAGAGTCTGATGACCTCTGACCTAAAGGGTTCATATTGGTAATTTAAAGGTACAAAAGTGTATCCTTTGAAAGGTACCACCCCAGTGACAGCTTTTGGACCTTTTGTTTTTCTGACAGTGTAGAGACGCCCCTGCACCCACCCACCACAAGCCTGGCATAGGGTCCCAAGTAACTTACATGAAGCCAAGTGCCAATGTAAACCATTCAGGTCAGCAGGTACATAACCCCGAATTTGCAGATCCAGACCCACAATCCACAAGACGTGGAGAGATGAGTCTGAAGGACACATAACCAGAGTCAGATGCGCAATATTCAGAACTGATCCGAATATCGACACATGACAGTGATGTTCGTTTGGAAGAAGATCGTTTGGAATATCGAAGGTCTTGAAGCTTCTGAATGACGATTAGCTGCAAGAATCCTATAAACCTATATATAAAATACATTTTTATACTAACTTTTATTAGTGGTTGATAATCTGTTTAGACCTGCTATAAACCATATATCATAAAGAGCATTGTCTTGATACTATAAAGGTGTGTTTGTTCTTTCAGTACCACACAAATATGTACATAAATAAAATGAAAAACAGGTTTGGGGCACAGCAATGTTTGTTAGAGCAGGGGGTTCAAATTGGGGTCTGTAAAACATTTAAAGAAAGAAAAAGATACAAAATATGTCAAACTTAAAACATGAATTTGATTTATTTAATGCAATAATCCTGATCAAATAATAATCTATAACATCACACTGTTTTTTCTGCTTTCTAGACAATTATTTTACACACCCTAGTTTAGTCTTGGTCAATTTGATACATTTCTCCAAATGTGTAATGGATGTAATTGCTCTCATACTAGTTAACACAGCAAATAAGCACACTTTTTGGCCAAACAGTTAAATTTACTGCATAATGAGGCACCATAGTTTATTCTAGCAAAGCATCAATACAGTAAATAAATACTAACATAATTACATATTCATCTGTAGGCACACAAATACATGAACGAAAAAAAACTGCATGTTATTTAATGAGGTGTTATGAGCAGTTATTTAATGAGTGTATAACAACGTGTTTTATATATTTATATATTCCAGCATTCGATAAATACACTTTTAAAAGTTTAAAGGTCTTTACAAATGATAACAGTCCTATTAAGAACCATGTGCCTGAAGAACTTTTTTTTCTTTTTCTTCTTTGTGTTAGAGTTTAGGGTTCTTTATTCCTGCCGTATTTTTTTTTCTCCTGTAACTCACATCATTATTGAGATTCTTAACTTCAAATTGTAAATTTAAGTAACAGACATATTGAATTAATTACCCATATTGTTAGATATTTAAATTAATAATTAAATATTTTTCTTACATAAACAAGTGGACACAGTGTAACTCTGAACTCTACTGAAATTTGGTATTCATTACATCTATTTTGTGTTTCTGTTTTACTTTTTTAATTATACTTATTCATTCATACTTACTTACAGTGTGCACTAGATGGCGCTACATTTCCAATGTTGAGAATTGCTTATTCGAACCTAAGGACTACCTTTTTCCGTTTATGTTGACAGACATAAAAATGCGATTTGTGGACAGTTTTATACTTACAAGTTATTTAAGAAAATGCATTATTATTAGTAGTAGTAGTAGTAGTAGTAGTAGTAGTAGTAGTATTTACAATAATTAAATAAATTTATTTATTTTTATTTAATTTATTTATTAATTTATTTATTTTTTACTTTTTATTATTATTATTATTATTACACTTGCCCAAAATGGCCCCACTGCTTTTGAAAGTGACCTCTGTCCCAAAACTGAGGGATCATGTAGGGGGATATTTTAACACCTCCTACATTCTAAGTTAATTAAGGCCTGCAGTCTTACCACTATTGTGTTGCATTCTTTCTCTGAGCAGACTAGAGAGGCACACAGATACACAGAGATCACGGCAATAAGTGAAAAGCTATTCTTACTTGCAAGAGATTTTTTAAGGGCATGTACTGTAGCACCCAGTCATTCAGCCAGAGTTCAATGACCTCTGACTGTAAGGAGTTGACTTCGTTCAATAAGCTGCTGACACCGCTCTGAGAGCATGTTTTATTTAGATTTTTTTCTGCCCTACAGTATCTTTCAGACAAATGCTCTATATCACTTAAAATAGGCTTTGTCGCAAAGAGCATTTCACAAAAGGAGAGACAGGAGTACTTTTCCTTCTTATTGAAAAGGAACTATTCTAGGACTAGCTGATGGAAAGGGCTGACCACATAAAACTGAAATGACCCTGACAAGAAATAGACCAAAAAGGCACGCTATATCACTCCTCCAAGCCTCCAGCCTTCTAAAGATTTGGCAGGATCCAACCATGACTGTAATTTTCCATGGAGAATTACTGGACATAAGTTTCTTTGTCTGAAAATATGTCTGTGTCATAATCCTCAGAACATCTGGTTTAAGTCATTTTTAAGAAATGGTTGCAGTATAGACTAAAACAGTTTGCTCTTTTATGGAAGTGTAAGTATTTAAATCTCTTGGATCACCCTTAGAAAATTACGGATGAAACAGAAATGCTCTTGTTTTATATAAAGCCATAGCTTTCAAAGCAATTATTGTCAGTTTTGCTTCAAAAAAGAGGCTTTGGACCAGATCAGATACCAATTTAAAGCTTCATTTCAATCTAATTGTGCTTTGGTACTGCCTTTTGTGCTCAATTTAAAGTAGTTTTGAACATTTGTAAGCTGATGCAACCCTTTTTTAGGGTTGAGAATGAAATGAAAGAATAGAGCCGACTAATATAATCATTGTGACACTTTGTTACCTCAAAGGCTTATGATCACAGAACAGAAAGAAAGAGTTTTTTGTTGCACCCAAGGGACGCTTTATTCACTAGGGTGGATGCATCTTGGAGAAATTTCAGTGCATTAAATGTCTGGTTCAAACACACAGCAGTTTTGGTCATTGTAAGAATAGCTATACTAACCTACAGCAGGTACTGCGCAGGCGTCCACCAAACCTTGGTATCCAGATCTTCTGTTTTGCTGAAATAAGATTTTTAATTTTATCCGAATCATAAAAATGTAGAATTAAAGAAACAGATCACCCCAAAATAACATTTTGCTAAAAATGTACTCACCCTAATGCCGTGCAAGGTGTAGATGAGTTTGTTTCTTCATTGAAACAGATTAGTAATTTAGCATTCCATCAATTGCTCACCAGTGGATCCTCTGCAGTGAATGGGTGCCGTCAGAATAAGAGTCCAAACAGCTGATAAAAACAACACAATAATCCACAAGCAATCCACACCACTCCAATCCATAAGTTAACATCTTGTGAAGAGAAAAGCTATATGTTTATAATAAACAAATCCATCATTAAGGCATTTTAATTTCAAACCAACACTTCTGGCCAAAATACAAGTCCATAATAATAATGCTTCCAACAGTGAAAAAGTCTTTTGGACTGTTTTTGCTTGTAAATGGTCCTTGACCTGTGCATATTGCTCTCCTTTTTCAGATGAGATGACTTTTTCACTGGAGAAAGCAATATTATGGATAGAGGACTTGTATTTTAGCTGGAAACAACAGTTTGAAGAACATCTTTATGATGGATTTTTTATTTTTTTTATTACAAACACCTCACAATGTTAACTGATGGACTGGAGTGGTGTGGATTACTTGTGGAATATTGTGATGTTTTTATCAGCTGTTTGGATTTTCATTCTGATGGCACCCATTCACTGCAGAGGATTCATTGGTGAGCAAGTGATGTAATGCTAAATCTGTACATTCTCCAAATCTGTTCTGGTGAAGAAACAAACTCATCTACATCATCGATGGCCTAAAGGAGAGAAAATTTTCAGCAAATGTTAAATGAACTATTCCTTTAACTGATAATGCCTGTTGTGATACCTGCTCACTTTATGATATAAAAAGCCACAAGTAAAAGATAAAGACACTGGTTTCATTTGAGAGGTGACTTTTTCATGTAGCTTATATTACATATATACTAATGTTTATATATCAAGGCTGACAAAGACAAAAAACATGCAGATCAAGCCCCATACCCAACAGCTGAGCCCTGTTGACAGCTTAATGGCACATCATTTAAATGAGTGCATAAAATGTGCTGTAGTTGCTTTGTTGCCTGTAGATTGAGTCTATTACCAAGAGATTTCAATTATAGCTAAGTGCCCCTTTCCTCTCAATGTTCTGTCTTTTTCTGCATTCAACACTATTGTTTATCCCGTAACAGGCTTCAAATGCACTTCACTCTTTCATTTTTTGCTTTAAGCATGAGCCTTGCATTGGTTTATCACGTTATTTTATTTCTGTGGTACATTTAATTTGAGACAAATTGGTCTCCACTGAACTATTTATTTTTTATATTACACCGTTTACAAGAAATAAAACAAATACAGCATGAATGAAATATATATGAGAGATAAACAGATTAATGCACTCTGGAGTACATCTTGCATATACACACATATACGCAACAGTAACAAAAAATTGATTAAAACATGAAAAGACACTCCATCACCTAAAGAAAAAATACAGCTACAGCATGCATCAAGAGACAAAGAGCAAAGGCACAGCTAAACATAATATGTGACAATTGCTTAACTGAAACATAATCTGATGACCAAACTTTAACTGTGGAAATGTAAGTTGTTGCATTGTGACATCTTGAAAAGTCTGAAATGGATTTGTTGCCACAATGCAACTTTGTGAGGCTGTCAATAATAAGTAACTGTGACATTGTGGCAATGTTGTGGATCAGTAGCTGTGTGTTGGAAATTGTTTGGCAATTTTGATTTGTATCCTTGGGTGGATATGCTGTATGTATGTCCTCATTTGCCCTAAAATGAAATTCAGTGCTCTAAAAATGATAAATGCAAACTCAATTCATTCAGTTCATTCATTTATTTAAAAATAAATAAATAAATAAATAATGTATACACACACATGCACATAATATACATTTAAGATTTTAAATTTAATAAGTATCAACATTTACAGTATTAACAAATAATATTATTTACATGAATGAAAAAAAGTCCTGCTATTATCCTAGATCCTAGATAAATAGATACAGGAAAAAGCCTACAATGATACAATCAAGCAAGCTGTCAGGATAGCTTATCTAAATGAGTGCAGGCAGAAAGATTCAGATCCAGACAGACAAGTATTGACTCAAACCAACTCAACACTGTGAGTCAGCAATGTGTGATAGTGTTTTGTTTTTTTTTCCCTGTCTGATACAGTAGGCTACTATCAGGTCAATACCATATGACCAATATCAATACAAATAGATACCTCTATTAAATTATTCTTTTTGTAATTTCTTAGAACAAAATAATCATATCCATTTAAAAACACATTCAGTAGTTTAGTCATAATTTTAAAAAGTTTTACATTAAGAAATAAATTGTTTCTGTGACGTCATCTGAATGGTGTACACTCACATGAGATGAAGGCTGTAAAATGTATAAAAAGTATTTAGCGCTGCAAAAAAAATTAATTAAATTCAATTAGACTTAAACTGACTTATTTTTATTGATGGGAGAAACAAACCTTTTCGAAGCTTTGAATCAGTTGAACCAATTGCTTCTCAAAATGATTCACTGCTTTGAAGCGTGCAAAATACCACACGCTGCTGACGCCTAACGTCAAAATGCAACAAAATTCCAAAACATGCATAAAAGCACCTTTTACAAACCCAATCCAAATGTTTTATTAAAAGTATAATATATTAAATGCAATTAACAAATCATGAAATACCGTTAAAAATGACGTGTCTGTATAATATGTTATTTTATGGATTTGCAGGGCTTGTTTTGTTTGTTTTGTATAGGTCTAAACAGGCCAATAAGCGACTATTAACCAGTGATGGGCAGTATTTCAAATACATGTATTTAAAATACATATTTGAAATACAAAATACTATTTTGTATTTTAATACCTTTGAAAAAAATCTAATGTATTTTGTATATAAATACATTTAATCTTAGTATTTTGGTATTTTCAAAATACATAAAATACTTTTTTCCAATCAACCTCTTTATTAGACTGCTGGTTCCCTGTATCAACTAGCTCAAACATGCCACTTTCATGCTTTTCATGGGAAAATCTTATTAAAGTCAAAATCGTAGATATTTAAGATATTTAATTCTGAATAAAATGTAGCATCCCATTTGTTGACAACTATAACATCATTCACAGTGCTATCTTTACGGTTAGCTTGTTGATGATTCTGGATTTTCAGTTAAATACATGCTGTTTTGCTGTGTATAAACCATACAAAATGCTTGAAACTATGTGTATGACTTTAACATTAAAACAAGGTGATTTTGTTTTTGTGGGAAAAAAGCATACCTGTCTCAGCAGGTAAAAAAAAAAACCCTAGCAAGGGGAACATAGCATTAGCACTAGTCAGTCTTGTTAGGTTTTTTTGGTCAGATTTTGGTTTTATCAACTATCTAGTCAAATGTGTTCATTAAACTTTAATCATTACTGCTTGCTATGGCGATATGACAATATAAATGTCGGCGATGATATAACGTGTAAATCGATTGAACTTTTTCTGTATCATTTATATTTCGTCGTGGTATGCAAATATATCTGTGGAGCTTCTAGTGGGCAGGAGCTATTGACATGTCAGAGCTATAAAGAAACATGGATAAATGAGTAATAAAGAGCTTTTTTTTGTACCCCAAGACAAAGATAACTATAATGCTAATAATAAAGAAAAAAAAAATTAAAATTGTTCTAAGGGCATACTCACACTAGGCACAGCTGCCTTGTACTAAAACCCAAGCGCAATTGTCCTTTCGCTAACAGACAGATATCACAGGATTATTACAGAGGCAGCTGAGGATGATGGTGGAATTTGCAGCTTTACACGCAAACTACAGTACCTGTTCATCAATAAGATGAGCACTAGACCCATTCTAAATCTAAATGTACTCAAATTAAATTAACTGAAATGTGTGATATCCAAGTAGTTAAAAAGTCATAATGATAACAATAGCGCATACAAAAATAGTATATTAAAGGTGGGGTAAGCGATTTCTGGAAGCCAATGTTGATATTTGAAATCACCAAAACAAACACGCCCTACCCTTATAGGGTCTCGCCCCTATTTTGATAGCTCCGCCTCACACATACGTAGCCTATGCAACCCATGCAACGATTAGTCCTGTGAAACAAAGCAAAATCAATGTTACATCGTGTCTACACCGGACGCGAGCGGCGTCCGGTGATAGAAGTCATTACAATCAGTAATGCTGTCTACACTGGATGCTGCGCAGCGCAACAAATCCCTGACAGAAAACTGCCGCCGCGTTCTGTTTATGTTGTGCTGACACAAATTTCAAATGATTTTCAACAGTCGCTTTATTGCATCCACTGTAGGCAGACATTAGCTGTTGCGGTGCGCCGCGTCCGGTGTAGACACGGTGCTACTATCGAGAAGAAACAAAGCAACCTTGGCGTCCGATCGCAGGCCTTCCGCTCCTTGAGTTCTCTCAAGCGCTGGAAAGCTGATCCGATATTTACACGGGTCCCACTTCTTGCCTTATCGTTCCGCAGACGTTTTCCGCTTTTGTTTTTTATCCGCCATCTCTTTCTGTCACTCGGCTCGGCTGTTCACTGAACACTCTCTCCTCCACATCATGAGTAGACACGCCCCTTACTGCTGATTGGCTACAAATTTTTTTTGGTACTCGGCCCTGACTCAGTTTTCTAAAGCATTTTTGAAAAATTACATACCCCACCTTTAACTGTTCTACGCTCCAGCGCGGTTAGCAGTCACACTACATGCGTACCGCACCCGAGCCACTTCTTCTACCGCACTGGACACTGTACAGAGCAGTCACACTTGTGAAATGAACTGGACTTTGGGGGTCAATCATGCTCAAGCACAGATCAGATCCCCTAGTGTGAGTACATCCTAAATGAATAGAAGATAGCACACCACAACTATAACCATAACAGCACAAAAAATGATGAATGATAAAAACATTGACAGCCAATTGGAAACATTTCTGCTTTAAAGAGCTTGAGCATTTAGTGACAGATGACACAACTGCATTGTATACTTAGAATACACTAAAATAGTTACCTTTATAATTATCGTTCTTGGTGTAAACAGGCCTTAATAGTGTTATTCACTGGATGGCCAATTTCAAATGTATTTTGTGTATTTTCAAAATACAAAATACTGTATTTGTATTTAAATACATTTTCCCACACAGTATTTTGTATTTGTATTTAAATACATTTTTCCACACATTATTTTGTATTTTTATTTTAAATACATTTTAATGTATTTGTGCCCATCTCTGCTATTAACTACTCTACCCTTTAATTACACAAATGTCTCATTAAAAATGCCTACAAATTTATAAAACTGATCCGAGATTATTTAAATCTCTAATGAAGCCTCGTTTACGCAAACAAATTGGAATTTTAATACATGCTCCAAGCTGTTTACAAAGGTTTCAAAGCTTCATGAAGCAATGCTTCAAAAACACCCATCACTACAATGTAAAAAAAAAAAAAAAAAAGTTGAGCCAACTTAAAATTTTAAGGCAACCAGCTTCAGCAAATTTTTGAGTTCTCTCAACTAATTTTTGTAGGAGATTCTCAACTTTTTGTTGTATAAACTTAAAACAACAAGTTGAGAAATCTCAAAAATCTGCTGAAGCTGGTTGCCTTAAAATTTTAAGTTGGCTCAACTTTTTTTTTTTTTTTTTTTTTTACAGTGTACTTATTTTCCATTTACTAATAACAATTAAACAATATGATCAACCATTCACTGTAAAAAAAAAAAAATGTTGCTTCAACTTATAATAATTTGTTACCCCGCTGACTTATAATTTTTAGTTTTTTCAACTAAAATATTCAAGTTGTCCCTTAAATTACCATTGAGTAACTTAAAATTTCAAGTTGACTAAACTAAATAAATTAAGTTTTTTTACAGTGTTTTTGGCAACTATTGTAGTTGAAAATGATGTCAAACACCACAAAAAAATATGAGCCTATAACAAATGACACATTTAGCTTGTATTTGAGTGAAACAACTTCATGTCTTTTCCTTGTCATGACCCCACCTTGATATTTTTATGTGAGGTTACATCCTGTCAATTCAACTGTATCAGAATTATTGATATTTAAATATCAACCATTCCTACTGATCTTACACAAAGGCTAGAAAGCAGCAATGTTATTGTTACTCGTAGTAAAAGTGCCAAACAACAGCAACAATTGAGCAGAAGACCCTGGAGAAGCACCAGGCCTGGAGGAGGAACAGAAAGAATGCGGCAAGTAGAAGCAAGTCAAGGTGGATCTGCTGCTAATAGGGGCTCGCAGGGCTCTGGCATAACAGCTTGAGATCAGTTTCCAAAAAAAAAACTGGAAACGTTTCATTCCAGATGAGCTAAAAATAAGATGCACCAGACAGCTACTCATTACGTACTCAGACTCAAGTCATTTCAAGCACAGAAAAGCAAAGTAATGCCAAAAGTGAAATGACCCAACAGTGTTATACTAAGAGGGCTTTTAAACAATACCATTTTTAACTAAAAAAAGAAAACTTTTAAACGTTTTGGCTGTTCTATTACACAATAACAACGTTGTTTTGGGGCTTGAAAAACACAAACTTGAAAACAGGTTTCAAAAGGGTTTTGAAAACAGTATTGTTATTGTCTGTGTAAACTAAAAAAAATGCTAATTTGTGAAAACTGTGATGCTGTGTGCATAAATACTATTTCTTCTGTCTAGTTATGTGCGCAGGCACATAGCATTACTTTACAATTTGACAACGCCATCTACTGGCCTGGCATGATTAGTACAGGTTTTTTTTGTTTTGTTTTTTTTTTTGTCGATTTTTCGTGGATCTGTGTGAACAGGGATTGTTTTGACAACATTGACATTTGTAAGCAAAACTTATCAAAAACACAAAGGAAAAACTTTTGTGTTTTTAGTACAACACTGATGTGTAAAAATACTCTGATATCAGTGCTCTGCTGACCAATCAACTTGGAGGACTTGTGATTTTTATCATTTTTAACTGTCAAAAATATTCTTCTCATTTTAGTAAGCCATGTCAACCAAAACATACATCCACTACTTATGATATAACTGATTTTTCATCATTTTCATGGAATTTTGTTTTAGCATTTTTATCACATATTGGTGCAACAGTCAGACACACAAAATCTGAATCAAGGAGTGTAAATACCTTCAAAAATCTGAAGGCAACAAAATAATGCAAAGCTCTTTTCTGAGTGGTTGATATAATTCTAAAGCTTTAAATCATTAAATAAAGCGTATTGACTCAGCTTAACAGATAGCACGGTCAGCTACAGACTCTTATAATAACCGCATGAGAAAATAGAAAGCTCTGGATTTAATTGTGATGCTTTTCTGCTGAGCACTGACAAAGAAAGCATGAACCCATCAATCCTTGCTCTAATTCAGTCAATAAGACCCGCTTCCTTGGACCACGCCGGCCTGCTGTCGGCTCACATACCCCTGATTCAGTGTACTCTATTAATATAATGTAATAAAAGTGAGCAATATCCAACAAAGCCATGGTTCCTTCATTACCATAAACAAAGAAAAACACATATTTTATGAGCAAGCACACAGACTGATAAATCAAATGCAGGCAAGTGAATATTCTCTTCCTGCACTGTATGACTTTTCAAGGGATGGAGAGACCGTCCTGTGTCTATTAAAAATGTTTGCATTTTGATTTAGAAAGAAGGCTGCTTCATAGTCACAAACATATAAAGCCTTTTTTATTATGTTTGTTGTTTTCTCATTTATGGATCCAATTTGCAAGGAAATAGCTGCTTGTTAGAATGTATGAATTTTAATTTCTCTCTCTTTCTTGCAGCTAATTTATCTCAAATTTACCACACAAATAAACCATGGAAATGATCATTTTCTTAATCAGCACATTTTTATTTATAAACATATTTCTTTTTCTTCCTTTTTTTAATTTTAGATCCTTAAAACAAGATTAGTTATAAGAAACAATATAAAAACCTTTCACCATCAGTAAATTTGTTATGCACATTTGTCATTTTATTTTTATTTTTTTAGCATTAAATTATTTTTATTTTAAGTAAGTTTTCATCATTTCCATTTTCTATATACAGTTTTTGATTTAATATTATACTTTATTTCATCTTTATTTTAATTAACAAAAATATTTTTTGTTAATTTCAGTTGAAACAACACTGATTAACTCAAGAAATCAGCCACTGTGGTACAAAAAGAGAACAAAACCTTTAAAAGCAATGCAGCAATAAAACTCGAATTGATTAAATGCTTGAAGACCATCAGCCTCAAACCACAAGCTCCCATGTTAAAACCAAGCTGTAACCGGCGCTATTATTCATTAAAGAGCATTAGGAGTTGTGCTGACCCACAGCACTCTGTAAACAGACACATACAACACAATATCCCTCAATGTTTTCATTATTATTATTATTATTTTTATTTTATTTTTTTTACAGAAAATGGCATCCATTAGTTCTTATTGGAAATAACCATGTCCAGATGTGCCAAGGCAGAAAGGCAAAAAGACTTTTACAGGTGCATTAAGATGTGCATTGCTTTCCATATTTCCAGTAAAATATCTAGGAGAATCAGGCATAAATCAGCGCTGGACTCAATATTGTGCATATTGTCCATAACGAAGCATCTGGACAAACAGCAGTGAGCTGAGAGAGCCTGAGGGCTGCTGGCATCTGTGTTGTGTGTCTGGTCACAGTAGAGCTGCTGCCAGGCATCTGGGACTGCGACCGGCTCTAGTTTACAGTTACACCACAAAACCAAATTATTCAAATGCTGGTAAAGAAATCTGATTCTTGATCAGAACCTATCAGAGGTTTTATCATTATACCATGTGTTCAGAGAAGGATAAGCATTTATCCTTCTCTGAA
>JAFVLL020011171.1:0-35914 GCA_021397915.2 Tor tambroides
CATGTGCTTTGTCACTGCTATGCTGCAATAAAACATCTTCATCAAGAACTTCGACGTCCTCATCACTTTTTCTTACAGGCTGATACTGATATTTGTTAAAAGAAGTCAGTACAGCTTTATTTGTGTGTCAGCTGGAATATTCCTTTAACATCACCAGTGTTTATGCAGCAGTACAGTCTGGACTTCAGATGGGGTTTAATATTCAATAAAACTGTCAGTTTAACTGTACGTACACTATCGGATGAAAACAGCACTTGAACTGAATTAACTTTGCAACATCAGTTACTGAACTAAACTGAGCTGAATAATGACATTATTATCTTTTAGGGCTGCATTTAGTGATGAAATGGAATTTGTTTCATAATTGATGAATTGCTGTTGTTTTCTTGTTTATGAAGCTGCTTTGAAATGATCTGTATTGTATGAAGCGCTGTAGAGATGCATGGCCTTGCAGCAGCAGCAGCAGACTGTTCGTCAGTCAGCCTGTGAGTGAGCGCTTGGTCCATCTGTCATCAGTCTGGTGTGTTTGTTCAGGACTCTGGCTCATGAAGACAGACGGACATGAGTGTGTTTTGTTTGCTGTGCTAACAGTGTTTCCAGCATCTCTGATGCTCACTGGAGTATGACGCATCATTACAGACTGCACCACACTTTGTCTCACAGTGATGCCACACACTGCTGGTTCTTGTCTTATAAAAATAATAGAATTTACTTATTTCATAAAAAAGCTTTTTCACATACACAGACTCAGATTCAGGACAGGTTGGGTGAAACAAAGTAGAATAAACAGGACATTTTCATGAGTGTCATTTGTGGTGTTCTTTGGGTTACATGGATGTGTGTGTGTCTGTCTGTCTGTCTGTCTGTCTGTGTGTGTGTGTGTGTGTGTGTGTGTGTTTCTGTAGAAGAGAGACTCGCTTCATAACCCAGATCATCATATGATCACTTTGACTTCCCATGTGAAACTGCAGCATGAAGGACAGTAATGTATGTCAGAGGCTCACGAGTTTGCAGTAAAACACAGTAGTGTTTGAGTGAGGTTTGTCATTCAGTGCATGCCAATACACTTAAAAACTCGACATTTAATTAACTTGTCTGTCTGTCTCTGTGTCTGTGTGTGTAGTATCTTTCTCTCTGTTTGTGTGGATAAGAATAAATCACAAACGCAGTATCCTATGAGGACTGTGCTGAAATACAGTAGCACAGTATCATTTTACAGTAAATGACAGTAGGCTTATACGTCACTATATAGTTATTTCATGCTAGAAATAATAATGCTCATTTTGTATGATACATTAAATGAATTGCTTTACAAATGAAAAATGTTTCATCCCATTTGATTATTTTCTTGTTTTATTTGGATTGATGGACACTGGTGCACTCTGTCATTTGACTCTGTCTGGCCTGTGTTGTTCTTTTTTTAATGTAAATCTTTAAAATAGGATTTTATAATGAGGTGTTTATCACACACATGTAAACACATTAAAAATTTCTAATGGAAGTTTACTCAGACTGCTGGCTTTATATAAATTGACTTTTTCCTTTTTGTGTATGCAGCATGGGTCGGCTCTCTCTCGATGGGCATGATCTTCTTCTGCTCACCGATCGTCAGTGTGTTCACTGATCTGCTCGGCTGCCGGATTACAGCGGTTGGAGGGGCATCAGTGGCGTTTGTAGGACTTCTGGCCAGTTCCTTCGTCACGTAAGTGCATTATATTCACCTCAGGTTTTAGATAAAGAGTTTTTTATTTATTATTAAGCAGTTAAATTTAAGCTCATATTACATGTAATTGAAAGTAGATGCTAAGTGACCATCCTTCATTGCCGAGTGTACTTACTAGTGCTTAACCAATGGACTATAAACAGTATAGAGTGATTGCTTTCCAGTTGCACTGACCCATCTGACCCATACTCTATTATCCTTCTTGTGTGATTTTATGTTCAGTGTCAAAAGGGAGCAATGGATTTGTCTGTAAGTAGTGGATGATGTATTGACCAGTAGAGATCATCCTGAACACCTGACAATGTAGTGTTTTTATTCCAACGCATGATTTGAAGGACTGTGCAGATCAGCTGGCAGATGTCTTCTCGTCTTACTCAGTCCTTTGAGACACAGTATTCAATTAAATCAATTAAACTGAAACATACAACACTGTACTCCTTTAGTCTGACACTGGGGTCCCGCAAGGCTCTGTACTTGGCCCTCTTCTCTTCTCTTCTCTTCATCAACACACATGATCTCATGTTATATTAGTCTGTGTCAAGACAAAGAGGGAAGATATATGTTTCTGATGCTTTCAATTATTAAAGTCAGTAAAGATATTAAAAAGTAATCAGATTACTTAACGCACTTTGTTTGTAACATATTACCTCTAATGTACATATGCCTGTATGAGAATCAGTGGCAGATTTATTACTTAAATACACTCCACTAAATACATGTTGAACTGGAGAGCATAACAAGCTCCATATGGAGTTTATCCAAACACCAAACAATCATACGATTACACTCCTGACTTTAAAGCTAAAGTCTTTAATTTTTACACCACTAGTATCATCAGAACTGAACTGAAAAAATCTCTTTTTCCATCTGCCATTGGTCAGAGAAACAGATGAATGTTTTGAAAGCGTCACAAAGTCGCAGTGGTTCACTTTTCAGCAGAATCAACCTATTAATTACATACAGTGAACATTAAACTGAGAGAAGATGAAGAACTCTGAGAGCACAAACATTCACTGGGGAAATTTCACAGTTGTGATTTGAATTACATTAATAGTAGTATTCAGTTTGATTTATAACGTGCCTTCAAAGTTAATGCAGTCTGATCGTCATTCTCTGCAGGTCTCTCGGGCCGTTGTACTTCACCTATGGCATAGTCTTCGCGTGTGGCTGCAGCTTTGCGTATCAGCCGAGTCTGGTGATCCTGGGCCACTATTTCAAGCGGAGGCTGGGCCTGGTGAACGGCATCGTGACGGCGGGCAGCAGCGTCTTCACCATCACGCTCCCGTACATGCTGTCCGGCCTGCTGGAGCGCGTGGGGCTCGCCAACACGCTGCGTGTGCTGAGCGTCTTCATGTTCATCCTCATGCTGGTGGGGTTCACCTACAAACCCCTGCTGCCCAAACCCGTCAGCAGCAGCAAGTCAGGCAGCCGCTGTCCCTCGCTCAACAGGGTGTTTAACGTGCAAATCTGGAGGTCTCTGGGATACCGCATATGGGCCTTCGGGATCCCTGCGGCCCTGTACGGATACTTCGTGCCTTATGTTCATCTGGTGAGTGTGCTGAATTCCTCTGTTCTGCCTTAGACTTCACAACGTCTCAGGAACGTCCTCACAGAAATATTACAGATAGTTCACCCAAATGTGAGCACTCTTACCATCTCTCATGCTGTTCCAAATGTCTTGCATGTCTTCAAGGAATAATTATTAGCTGAAACTGTCCTCAGCCTCAGGCCATCCAAGATTAGGATGAGTTTGTTTCTTCATTAGATTTGGAGAAATGTGTCATTCCATCACTGTCTCATCAATGGATCCTCTGAGTGAGAGTCCAAACAGCTGATAAAAACATCACAATAATCCACACGTAATCCACACCACTCCAGTCCATCAGTTAACATCTTGAGAAGACAAAAGCTGAAACAAATCCATCATTAAGACGTTTTTAACTTCCAGCTGTAGATTCCAGCTAAAATAGAGTCAATTGATAATGTTAGATAACTTTGATAGAAAGGTATGTAACAAAACATGGTCAGGTCAAAGTGTCAAGTCAAATTTTTGCTCCCAAATTTTTATCAATTTTACTGGTAGTCCACTGTATAAAGAATTTTTGGGTATAATATGTCACAGTTTACTTTATTTTGCTATCTTCACTTAAATAAATGAACTATAGTGTCCTGCATCCACTAGTAAAAAAATATCAAAAATTATGAATCTGGGCCCATATTTATCAAGCTTCTCAAAGTGCCATTTTAGTCTTAAGTGCTGACAATTCATGAAATTTACTCCTTCTTTCAAACGTAAGTATAAATGCAAGTTATCAAATTTCTTAAAGATAAAAATCACTCTTACTCTCCCAGTTATTTAAGACAGCCCGAGAGGTCTCTCAAGTGGTTAGGAGTTGCCAGTAGGGGCTTGCGATGACGCTGAGGAGACAGAGACATGCGCAGATCTTTCAGGAGAGGAAGAATGTTCTTGAAATGTTTGACGACGAGCAGTTAATCAAACAGTTACATTTCCTCAGTTAGTAAAAACGAGCAAAGAACATTTACATTACCAAAGAACATCATAACTTACTTCAGTCTAGTGCGAGTGATATTTAAAAACACTTCCGTTATAATCAGTGAAGCGACCTACACCGTATGATGAATAAATCTCTTACCTCTTGTTTACACTGCATGCGTCTGTGGCGTGTTACGGCTCCGACACGGCCACCGGAGCTGATCGTGGCCACTCACCAGCCGTACCACGGCAAGTTTCTGAAGCAGCTCTCCGCGCTCCTATATATAGGCGCCTATATGGATAATAATAATAACAATCGTCTTGCTGTCGTCAAAGGCATTAGCAACAGGCGTTATCTCTAACTATCATCGATACACTATCGTCTATCGCCACCCTAAACTGAGTTGTGATGACGCTTCGTTTCCTTGCCATAATGTATTCTCTTGAAAATTCTTTGTCAAATGTGTGTTAAATGTAAACTCCTATTAGGAATTTAACCATTCAATGTGAATTTATCTGAGAATATTCTTAAATAAGGAAATCTATTCAGTGATTGGTCCATGTGTATGTCGTCATCCAAAATCCCATTTGTGGCACAGCAAAGTGTCGTGAATCATCTCTAAGACTGACACTTAAGATTTAGTCCTACACTTCGCTTAAATTACAACTGCGATGCTTGATAACTAACTTTTAAGCGCAGCTGAATTTTTTTTCACTTAAGTCAATTCTTAGTGTTCTTGAGAGGCTTGATAAATACGGGCCCTGGTGTCTGAATAATTTTTGGTTTGACTGTACGAGTCAATAATCTGTAATAACGCTTCCTCCAGTGAAACTATTCCTTTAAGGCTGGATTACACTACACAAATTTTGTACGGATTTTTGCTCCGATTTACAGTCTGGATGAGTTGACAATAGTTTGGTTTTAATTGACACTTATCAAATAAAATGTTTCTGTCCAGTTGCTGGAGATCAAACATGTTTGCTATTTTTTTTTTTGTTGTTGAGATGTTCAGATTTTAGCCTTTATTTTCTTCTGCAGAGCACAAAAGAAAATATTGTGAGTGAAATACTCAAGATTGCGCTGACAGGGACTGGAGCTTGCAAGCGTCTTCAGAGAGCATCATAGTAGCAGTTCATATGACTGTATTTTCAGGTTAAATGATGCTTTGTGTGAGGAACAGACAAACGTCCTAGTGTGTTTTGTCTAGAAGTTTGAGGTTGTGCTGTTGATGGGGAATGAACCAAACCTTAAGGCCAAAGTATAATTCTTTTTTTACGCACAGTCGTACGCACATCCTTGCAAAGTATACTTCATTTGACTCGTACGCGTACACAGACGTTCGACGCATGCACTTTGCGCCAAATTGCAATACCTCTCCTGGCCTAGCGGGGCCCGTAGGGAGCAGTTAAGAAGTTAACAGTGGGACGAAGGACTGTATTCTTTCATGCTAGAGCTGTACAAATGAGGATGTTTTCTAACCTCTTTGCACAATCTCTCGTCTATGTAGGCCTCCATTGTCGCTGTGGCTAACCCGCATTCCGGTTTGTTCTGTTTATGCAGTTTTTTTTCGGCTACCTTGTGAATCAATGCCCCCGTGGCAGGGTTGCCACCTTGCGGATAAACTAATTACTGCAAAAGAATTAAATGCGCATGTGCGACCTGCGCGTACAAAGTATTCTGTATGATGAAATTTGCGTCACGCGCACTGTACGCTGTCCCTTGCGTAAGCGTAAAAAGTGAAGGATACTTTGGCCTTTACCCAGATGGCCCACGAGGGCCACGTCAGCAGAGTATCAGTGCGGTTCTTTCATATGTACGCTGGACTCCCGCGCGGATGGATGTTGATACTGCAAGGTTTACCGAAATTAAAGGTCAATTTGATCTGAGGAGCATGGGGCGTAGCTGCAGACTGTGCTCTGCACAAACATCGGCTCTGTTATTGTAGTATCTCCAGACGTGTTTTGCGCAGGTTAAGTTGCCCCGCAGAGGGTGGATGATGGGCAGCACTGAAAGGGAAAGAGGTTGTTTATCCGCGGAGAGCCGCTCTCTCGTTGGGAATCCTCTGGATGTTTTCCTGCCACTCTTTCAGGGTCGAGGAGGTTAGCAGTGGACAAACACACATCTCAGCGTGGCATTGTCATCTGCCAGAGGCTGAAGAGCTCACTTGAACTGTTCAAGTCAAAACAAAAGCATGTTCCTCAGGGTTAGAGGGCACATGGCCTCGCTGGGTTTGGGTGTGTTGTGAAGTCCTCACAGCAATCTCTGCTCACTTCAGATCAACAGCAGGTTTAACATCCAGACGTGTTTTCTTCCCGTATTTTCTGTTGATATAGTCTCTAGTAGTCGTGGCTGTTAGCATGCAATCTCTGATATATTAGTCTGATGTGCTCATGTGTGGTTGACTAAAGCTCAAATCTGGCACACGTCTTTTCCTGATCATTTTTATAGGATAGCAGAAATGTTGGGGAATCTTTTAACCACAAGGTCTATTGGTTGTGTTCTGTTCCCTTTTGTAAAAGAAGTACACTTTAGCTAACTTTTAAAAAAGAGCTCTTATTATGGAAATAATATATTTTAAAAGGATCACTGAATGTGATGTTTTCAGACACTTAATTGCATGTTATTTACATTCAGTCTGGCTTTTGTTCTCATCATAGTACTGAGACTGCCCTTGACTTATTGGCAGCAGCTGACTCAGGACTTGTATTTGTATTGATTCTTCTTGATTTAACGGCAATGTTCAATACTATTTCACATAAAATCTTATTAGATAGATTGCAATCCATTGGTCCTTCCTTCTTCATATCTATCAGGTCATACTCAGATCCACTGTTGGGTAAGTTACTTTCAAAAAGTAATTAATTACAGTTACTAATTACTTCATCAATACTGTATTTAAATTACTTTACTAATTACTCTGTCTGAAAAGTAACTTAGTTACTCAATAAGTAACTTAATTATTCAAATCGCTAATTAGGCTACATCTTAAAATCCATAAACCTTAATAGAAATTAAACTCTTTATTCTTTCAATTTGAGTCAAACATAGAATAGTTTAGCCTTTTAGCTTTAAAACAACTGTAATACTTAAACTTTTTTTTTTCTTCTTTGGTTAACAAATAGAAATACTCTAAAATATCTGAATAACAAAAAAGCTTAAAAGTTAAACAATACATTTCAGTTTGGCAAGATGTTCAGGAAAAGCCCAACTAGTAAAATCCATACAGGTTTATGTAAAAATAACACTTAACTAATGGTAAGAATAAATGACAGAGATTATCTTCTCTGCTGAATAAAGCCATGTCAGATCGCACTGTTCTTATGAGGTAAATTCCTCATAGTAGGTCTTCTTTCAAAAATGATGAAAATTAGATGAATCTTGATTTTTTTTTAATCTTTTTTTTTTTTTTTTGTATCTAGGTGAGGGCGTTTGCACGCAGGTGACTGCATATAATGAGCTCAGATATGGGAAAGACTGTGCCTCAGATTTTAGAACTGTTGAAATTATTTACTGTATGTAACTCAAGTACTTTATAAGTAACTGTAATTAAATTACCTAAAAATGAACAGTAATCTCTTACTTTACTTTTTCAGTGGATAAGTAATTTAATTACAGTAATGCGTTACACCCAACACTGCTCAGATCGAAACTGGCTTAGTTGTACAAACTAAGTAATCTAATATCATGACTGGTGTCCCACAGGGATCGGTTCTGGGCCCTTTGTTATTTATCATTTCACTTGTTCCGCAGCTCACCGCATTTCATCACTACCTTTCATTTTCTAAGCCATTTTGTTGGGTCACATTATGTATTCTTTGTAGGTGAATAGTGAGCAGTGAGAGAGAGTACATGTAGCTGACTGTTGGCTGGATCAACCTCTGGTCTCGTGATCTGTTCGCCCATAGACCGATGCTGACAGCGTCATGACACTGAGTTTCTGAAGCTGCTGAGGTCAGCAGTCATGCGCTGAAGCATCAAGAAATGCAGATGAGCACTTTTAGCAGTCAGAGTCCATTCTTTATTCATTTATGATGTTGATCCAGCAGATAAAGGCCAGTAGTTCACCTGCAGTCACACATGAACCATCATCATCTGCACAGTTCATCAAAATTTCTTGGACTCGTTTCACATCTCGTCTGTGATGGACAAACTCTCATAACTAAGCTTTACTAAGCCATTGAAGGTTTTTTTCATTGAAGGCAACAAATTGCTTTAAAAAAACAACAGCCAGAAAGATGTTCATAAGTATAAGCATCTGCAAAACTCACTCAAAATAACTCTATCACACCTCCACTTTTTCAGCACACGTCTTATATAATCAACAGACTCTACTGCAGTCGGAAAGATGCAAGCTTTGTTTCCAAATCTGCAAAGTAAAGATATGGTGTCAATTTAATGGACTCTTCTGCATTAATTGGTTATGAAGTATTCATCAAAGTCATAGATGAAATGTGCTTAAGCTAATAACACACAAACAATAATAATATATTTAATGGACAAGTGACTCATGAACGACTCATGAAATTCATCACAAAACAAAAACAGTTATGGATCATCCTGGTAACAACAACAAGGTAAAGTTAATGTGTTCAATAAAGACATGAAAGATTATAATTGTGTGGGCTGCTCCTCTCCCAGCCCTCAGATTGGTGTGTTTTGGGAGGAGGAACCCGAACGCCCAGGATCTGTCTACATCTGCTCCTGTGTTTTCATGTTTCATGGCCTCTTCTGCACTAATTGCACACCTCTGGATCTGATCTGCTCACGTGTTTCTCTCTGAAGGAGTGTGTGTGTGTGTGTGTGTGTGTGTGCATGCTGGCAGGCTGTACAGCAGTAAGTATGAATAATGAGCGCACGCACACACACACACACACACACACACACACAGCGCTGTGCAGGAAGTGGGTTCAGGTGTCTGTTTGGAGTGCTGTAACAGAACAGTCCCTAAAACAGGCCCCTTTTCCTGCCTGTTCACTCTGAATGAATTCCTGTCCTACACACACACATACACACACACACACACACACACACACACACACACACTCACACACCAGCGGCGATTGCTTGAGAAACACAGGAGTCTTCTTTCTAAATGCACCAATGGTGTTCTTTTATAAACAATATCTGTATGATTTTTAAGGCAGAGGTGTGTCTGACTACCTGAGAGATCAAGCTTCTTCTGCTCCGTCTGATAAACATGATCATGTGGAATAAAGACTATGAATGTTTTGTATGACCACAAATACTTAAAGAGTTTCTTTCAGCTGTTGAACACAAAATAAGATATTTTGAAGAACAGTTGTTGGTCCCGATTGACTTCTGTAGTATTTTATTTCCATAATATGGAAGTCAGTTGGACCAAAAATTATTTGGTTACTCACATCTTCAAAATAACTTTTCATATCTAAACATCTAAAACGGTGTGCATCGGTAAAGACCATGTCAGACACAGACAAAATGCTTTCTGGAAAATGTAACTGTAAAATGGTTTACATGATAGGAATGAGAGTAGTCTCGTGTAGCCAGACTTTCAGACTGATGGCTGAAGTTCTGGAATCCATGGCAGCTTTCATTGGCCAAGGCCCGCCCATGAGGCCGTTTGACCGACATGTCAAATAACCAATCACAGTTCGTTTCGTTCAGCATCACATTTCGGGGCGTGGAAATGTCGCCACAATAACAGACTGGTGTGTAAAACTCTCGGACATATTTTAAAGATTCTATGCTACAAACTTTAAATATTTCACATACTTTTGAAAATCGAGCGTTGTTGATCCTGATAAGCACTCGTCGTCACAGTTGTAAACACGACAGCTTTCTTCTTTCGTGAGGGGGTTTGTCATCACGGCATCTTCGTTTCCAGGCGGAACATTAAAGAACGCCACACACGTCTCCCGGAAATCCTATCGAATTCAACCAATCCGATGACGACTTTGAAACTCCTGAAGTGTTTCCAGTTTTGTGTGCCATATGCATCAGACGTTTAGCCAACGTTCCGTGGGCGTGACGTCTGAGGCTGAGACTAGAATGACAGTACTGAGGACAGTGGTTATTTTTTACGAAAATAAAGATGCTTTATTTTAAAGTGTCGTTGTTACAGTGTAATTACACATTTAAGTACTGAGTAATATTAATTAACTACATGTACTTACTCTATGGTTAGGGTTAGGATTAGGGTTTGGCTTAGGGTCACTGCATGTAATTATGCATAATTTATTGTTATTATAATAGTAAGTACATGTAATGTGTAACCAGGACACCGTTAAATAAATAAAGTGATACCAAAATAAATTGTTTAGAGTAACTACCGAAATGAATTCAAAATATGTTTTTTGTTATTAGAAAAAGCATTTATTTCAGATTTTAAGGTACAGGTCTGAGTAAAACACTATTATAAGTAAGTAAATGAACCATTTTTAAGGCTCTTCTAATGTGTCAGATTATGCGGTGTGTGTGAGTTCAGTCTCTCATAGAGATTGGACATCTGAGGGAAAACAGTCTGTAGGAAACCTAATGGCCAAATGAGTGATATTTAATTCAGTGATGTTTTTAATGGCTGTCCATCACTGATGATTGTATGTCTCTCAGATGAAACATGTGGAGGAGCGCTTCGGTGCAGATGCTAATAAAGAGGTTCTGCTGACCTGTATCGGCATCACGTCTGGAGTGGGTCGTCTGATCTTCGGGAGAGTGGCCGACTACGTACCTGGAGTCAACAAAGTCTTCCTGCAGGTGATTAACACTGTTGAATCAGAGCCGTCCGGACCTGCTCTCTCTGTCTCACACACACACTCTCACTCACACACACACACACACACACACACACACACACACACACGCACACACACACACACATCTGGTTTGCTATCCTTGTGGGGACTCTCCATAGGCGTAATGGTTTTTCTACTGTACAGACCGTATTTTCTATTGCCCTACACCAACCCTACACCTAAACCTACCCCTTATAGGAAACTTTTTGCATTTTTAGATTTTCAAAAAACTTCATTCTGTGTGATTTATAAGCTTGTTTACCCGTGGAGACCTCAATTTAGGTCCCCACCGTGACACAAGTCCCCATGAGTCTGTGTGTATTCAGGTTTAAGTCCCCACCGGGATACAAAAACAGGTGCGTGCGCGTGCGCACACACACGCACACACACACACACACACACACAAGCTGACTCTGGCTGTGATATCTCTGCAGGTGTCCTCGTTTCTGGTGATAGGCCTGATGTCTATGATGATTCCTCTGTGTCATGCGTTCGGCGGGCTGATTGCGGTGTGTCTGCTCATGGGGCTGTTCGACGGCTGCTTCATCTGCATCATGGCTCCCATCGCGTTCGAGCTGGTGGGCTCCCAGAATGTGTCGCAGGCCATCGGCTTCCTCCTGGGCATGATGTCCGTCCCCATGACCGTCGGGCCTCCCATCGCAGGTAAAGCGCGGTCATCATGTGCCACCCGCTGGCTGGAGCTGGTACTGCGTCACTGAGGGAGCTCAGGGCTTCAGCTGCTGCAGACATTCACACTTATGCATTCAAAAGAGGCCGACCACACAATAACATTACAAATGATGAACACGATTTGTGAGATTCTTAAAAACTCACACACACATTTAAAAAAAATGAATGCAGTTTTTCACACTTCCTGATCCATTGCCATGTGTATTCTGTGTGAATCTAAATGACTGAGAAACTCACAGGCACATTCTTCATTGTAAAAACGGCTACGGTAATAATGTTAATTGGTTAACTTACTAAAAAGTACATTTCTGATACAGTTCACAGTAATTGTACAGTTAGATACTGTTAATTATGCAGTTTGTGGAAGTGAAACCGGAGTCATCTTCAAATTTACAATGAAAGTCTGTAAACTGACATTCCCAGAATCCTCGTTACGTTTGATGGTTTTTCATTGAATTTTTTTTCTTAGTTTTTGTCATCAATTTTGTACATTAGTGTTTTATGTTACAGCTCATGCTGTTAAATGAATTATTATTGCATTATTTTAGTTTCGTGTGTTTTATCATGTTGGTGTTTTCGTTGTTTTGTGATGAGCTTTGATTTATCACGTGTCATTCTCTTTATCAGCTGTGTTTTAAGGTGGTTGTTGGTATATTGTAAAGATAAAAAATGATCTTAGTACTTCAGTAGGTTGGTATATTAACATTCATATCAGTTAATGAAAATTTGAATTTTAAAAGGTTTTTTTTGTAAATTTAAGTTCTAAAAGTTAGTTCTTAGGTAAAAGTACTAAAAAAGTTAGGTGAAAGATGAACTACGCTTAAACGTGACAGACACACGTGACTCATTTATTAAAAATGTGTTGATCGCTGATCGTTGATCTTACTGCTCAAAGATTTTTGACTGGTAGTGTAAAAGACACCTAAATGCCACTTCAGAAGTGCTTCTGTGCCAACTTTCAGTGTAAATTTGTCATTCATTTATGACATCTTAACATCTATTCAGTGTAAAGATGCAATGCCGCATAAAAGCCAGACTAATTCATGCCAGCTCAGATTCACCTCAGCCCCTGGCATCAAAAGCATTAAACACACAGTTGTAATTGCTGTGTAAATGCATTCATTCCACCTCTGAGCAGCATTAAACCGTCTCTGTAAAGACACATAAATGCAGCTTCAGAAGCAGCTTTCAGACTAAGGGCCAGTTTTACTAAACAGGGCAAATTAGCACAAGAGCACAATTCCAAAACAGCGACGGGCGTGGAAATTTCTGCGGGTGATTTATTAACAACGCGCAAATTAAAGAACACAGATGCAACATCTCATTTACATGTCGACCAACGCAATATACCAAGCACAGCGCAAATTAGCATAGTCGCAAATTAAGAAAAAGGAAATAAAGAAGCCACAGTACGCTGAAAAGAACCAGAGGCCAAAAAATGAAGGGTTGCAGAAGTTTTGATAGAGCTGGTATTGCTGACTCCTAGTCGTCTTTTATTTCCTGAAGCAAATTAAAAATAACATGGCTTGGCAAACAATATGTTCGGATAATGTGTTCTTCTGGCATTCCAAATAAATTAATACGTTTGGAAAAAATCTTCTCCTTCTAGCACGCGCTCTCTGTTCTCTGCGGTGCCTCCTCTAGCAACAATAACTGCAGCCATTTCAAGCACAAAATAGTTTAGGACATGCTTTTTTTGGGCGTTAAATAATGGCACAAATACCAGTAATTTGACGAGCGCAAATATTAGTAAATCTCGTTGCGCGATTCATTTGAATACTCTCCTCCCATAAATTTAGCGTCTGAAAGGGAAACTCCTACAAATGCATTTTCAATAAAGTCAGGCGCAAAAATAACTGTGTCCAAGCCTTTCAGAGCTAATTCTTCACTGCGCATTTTTAGTAAAACCCGACAGTACTACTTTATTGGCAAAAGATGGCTGCGCTGCTGCAAGCTGTTAGTAAATCTGGCCCTGTATCTGGCGTAGTTGACCGGTTGTCTGTGTGTTTTTGTGCGCAGGGTTCCTCAGAGACCGTCTGGGCAGCTATGACGTGGCCTTTTACCTGGCAGGCATTCCTCCCATCATCGGCGGGGCTATGCTGTGCCTGATCCCCTGGGTGGAGGCGCGCAGGAGGAGGAAGGAGGCGCAGACAGATGCCTCAGAGAAGATGCTGGAGAGCAAGAGCGCCGCAGACGGCCAGCTGAAGGCCGAGGAGCCCGAGTCTGTCATCTGAGGACCGTCTACAGACTGACAGATGTGTGTGTGTGCGGAGAGTTTGGATGTGATTTTCTGTCCCTGCAGGAACATGTGGACCGGCCATAAAACAGGGCTTCTCCACTAATGTGATTGATGAGCTGTGCGTCTTTCAGAAAGCTTCCTTGAATATTTTTGTACTGAACTTCTAGGCTTTAAAAGGGAAGTGGTTTAACGTGAAGGTTAGACAATCGTCAGAGAGATGTTTGCTGGTGCTTCGACGGGTGAAGCCCTGAGAGAAGAATCACAGGATTTTATTTTAACCCGCATTTCCTTTACTCTTATAATCTAGCTATGCATTGTTTTATGTCAGACTATATGAAATCATATATTGTGTTAAAGGGAACGTCAGCTGTGCCATATGTATTCATTTCTTCCTGAGTGTGGAAAGATGTTTTTTGCGAATGCACGCTTCAGCTGTAAATGTTTATTAGAGGAATCGTCACTGTTTTTATATGCAATTATCTAAGATGTATTTTCACTGAGAAATAACAGTTGAGGAAACATTCAAATGAAGCAGATGTCTTATGAACGCCTTGATGCCGTCCCAGTTTCTCGCTGAGGCTTTATATTGAGCGACATGTTTTATGGTTGCTGCTCTGGAACGTTTACAGAATGGTTTTCATGTGTTGTTGCCCAACCAGAGCAGATCTCAGTGTTTGAAATGCTATTTTTTTAACGATGTTTTAAAGTCATGTTCGTTGGTTAGATCGAGCCAAACTGCCGTTGTGAGCTCAGCTTTAGTAGCGTCCGTCAGCGATCGAGTCACGTTCACTGAGGCCTTGACTGAAAAAGCACATATGCAAAGTCCTTTGCTTTAATTCAGTAAATGAATATGAATGTCCTCTGATTCCTAGTCACATGAAACAGTGTTTTCACAGCGTTTGAAGGTAACGTCCCGCTGTATCTCTCGCGGTCGGTCTGCAGATTGATCCTTAGGAGTGTTAATCTGGTCCCATGATCTACCTCAATTAACACGATTCTGGAAATATCAGCCGATTAGAGAAAGGAATCGCTGTAAAACGAGACGCGCGTCCAGGAAACTCACTTGAAACGACGAACGCCAAGTACTCACACTTCATACGTATCCCATGTTGTGTTTCTTTCGTTTTATATCTTGTTTCACAAATGCTTTGCAACAAGCATTATTAGTGCCTTGACAATATGATTATTGACAGATGAATTATTGATTTGAATGGAATCTCAACCAATAGCATGTATTCGACTCTTTTCAGTACGACACAAACATTTCACAGGAAAAACAACCTTAGCAGCAATATGTGCAGAGAGGAGTCTGTCTTTTAAATCCGTTGGTTTAAATTCTCTTTTTTTAAACCATTTCCATGTTTTTTGAGAAGATTGTCTCTTTTTTACTTTTTGTACATGGTCCTTTATTTTTGTATTTTATTTTTTTAAATTTATACTGTTCATGTAAATCATTGTTGTACACCAAACCAGAGAAGGTTTTGCTGCACACACACACACACACACACACACACACACATATATGCACATTCTGTACTATAAACTTGGGTTGGTTCTGTACGGTCAGCACACAGCAGTGATTTACTCAGGGTAATCATGCATGTCAAATAACTCCAGGCCTCAGCTAAACACCAAATTAAAGACTTAGGTTTTTAAAGAATTTATTTAACTTTTTGTCCATCCATTTGTGATTGTAACATTTAAAAATGCCATTTACTGAATAACAAGACAAGCAAAATATACCTTCAGCTGCACTTCAGAAAATAGGGTTGCACTTTATTTTATAGTTTGTGCACACACTTACCCTGTACTTGCCAAATGTTAGTGCCTAGTTATTATCAGAGTAAGCATAAAGTATGTACATGCAGAAGAGCACTGTAAAATAAAGTGCTTCTGAAAATAGACTCATAACAAAACAAGAATCACTTCATAATGGATACATGTTATGCTACTGCAGTTTCATTTCAGTGACCTTGATCTCATGACCTGCTCGACTTGCAGCTTCTGTTATTTTTTGTTGTTGTTGTTGTATGTACTACACTATTGGTTATAAATACAATTTTGAACTACAATAAAGAAAACAATATTAGTTTTATTAATGAAATTTTTGTGTTATTGGTTTTATTAATTATTCCACAGTGATGCTGTAGAAGAACCATTTTGTTTCCTCAAAGAACCTTTCACGAAACTGTTCTTCAGATTAATAAAATGTTGTTCACAATGCTTATTTCAACCTTTTTAAACTTTTAAGAACCTTCTGTCCAATGGAACGCTTCCATGGATGTTAAAGGTTCTGCATGAAACCATAAATGGCCTTTATTTGTAGGAGTGTGTTATTAAGAGTGATGAGATGTTTTTGTACATGAGCACTGAACCGGTGTTTCCATACTGAGTTCTGCTGCTTCCAGCAATCACATCCACCTTTAGTTCTCAGGACCGGAGAGGACATCAGTCCTGAGACAGTAATGTTATCCCTTCATGCTGTAGGAACTGCTGACTCTGTGTGTTGTGTGTCAAATATGCAAGATACAACACTCAAAGGTCAAAACGCTTCAGGATTTTATTAGGGGCCAAGTACCGAAGGTGCGAAGGCACCTATTGTATCCGTTGACGTTCTTCTTCTTCCGCTCTTGAGTCTATGGCAGCCCAAAGTCCACTAAAGGAGGTAGAGCTTTTTCACATTTGGCTCCCAAACTCTGGAATAGCCTTCCTGATAACGTTCGGGGTTCAGACACACTCTCTCTCTGTTTAAATCTAGATTAAAGACACATCTCCTTAGCCAAGCATTCACATAATGCATCTTATAATCTTGTACTGCATTTATATCTGATCAAATGTACATTATTATAATTCTTTAGCTTGGGTTGAACAATTAATTTTACTTAGATGGAACAGCAGCTACGCTAATTATGTCTCTATCTGTTTCTCTGTTTCTGCCACGGGATTAACGTCCCGTGGTAACTAGGAATTTCAGAAGCTCCAGTCTGGATCCAACCCTTAAATGATCTGAGATGACCGAACAACTGAGAAAAGATAATGCCAACCCCTCAGAGGACGCTCAGTCGACATACAGAAATACCAAATACCAGAAATACCATAAGTTAAATATATTAAGGTTCTGCAATATATAAATATATTGTGGAAACTTAAATTCCTGTAGAGCTGCTTTGCAACGATTGTATCGTAAAAAGCGCTATACAAATAAACCTGAATTGAATTGAATTGAATAGAACCGCTTGCGGGAAAGTTGTGAAATTTGGCACACTGATAGAGGACAGGCCCAACATTAACCACAGCAAGTTTGGAGTCTCTAACTCAAACTCTCTAGCGCCACCACTTGTCCAAAGTTTCACTCATGTTTATAACTTTTGAACTGTAAGGTCTATAAGGAAAATTTTTTCTATTTCCTCTAATTACCTTGGCTCATGCTGAGTCAAATGAACACCAAAATTTAAAAATCGTAAAGTTTAGTGTTTTTGCTATTTTTAATAGTTCGAGAATCGTACTTTTTTGAACTCATAATAATAATAATAATAATAATTCTTCATTACATTTATATAGCGCTTTTCAAGGCACTCAAAGCGCTTTACATACAAGGGGGGGATCTCCTCCACCACCACCAGTGTGCAGCATCCACCTGGATGATGCGACGGCAGCCATAGTGCGCCAGAACGCCCACCACACACCAGCTTACTGGTGGAGAGGAGACAGAGTGATGAAGCCAATCAGTGTATGGGGATGATTAGGAGGCCATGATTGTCAGAGGCCAATGGGCAAATTTGGCCAGGATGCCGGGGTAACACCCCTACTCTTTTTCGAAGGACATCCTGGGATTTTTAATGACCACAGAGAGTCAGGACCTCGGTTTAACGTCTCATCCGAAAGACAGTATAGTGTCCCCGTCACTATACTGGGGCATTAGGACCCACACAGACCACAGAGTGAGCACCCCCTGCTGGCCTCACTAACACCTCTTCCAGCAGCAACCTAGTTTTTCCCAGGAGGTCTCCCATCCAGGTACTGACCAGGCTCAACCCTGCTTAGCTTCAGTGGGCAACCAGTCTTGGGCTACAGGGTGATATGGCTGCTGGCATCCTAGACGGTTTGTCTGATTTTCACCAAAATTGGCTCAGATCATCTTCAGACCATGCTGGCAAAAAGTTATGCAAATAAAGTTGATTAGTCAAAACGTTCTCAAGTAATGTGCAAACGAATTCTACGAAAAGCATGCAAAAATGGATGTGAGGCTATATCTCTGCAATGATTTGTCGTATTGAGACCAAACTTGGCGTGTGTTATAACAAGCATGACCTGAGGCTACCTGCAGTGTTTCGATGCAGTGCCACCTAGTGGTCAGGAGATATGCAAAAAGCATATTTTTGCTTATAACTTCTGAATAGTTTGGCCAAAATGCCAAGTCGAACCATACCCAATTTTCCCATGTCAGCCATTTTGAATTTTGTCATGAAATGTTATATTTTACGAATGGATTGGCATATCGTTACAAAACATGGTGTGTATCTTTGGCCCCATGCTTTGACAGTACTCAAAAAGTTTGGGGGCAGCGCCACCTTGTGGCCAAAAGTTATAAAGAAATTTAAAAAATGCTAATAATGTTTGAATAAATTGGTCTATTGTAATGAGAGTTGTAATGGGCCTATTGTAATGGGTCATGCCGAGAACATCGATTCCAATTATGCCAAAATTTGCCGAACTTCCTGTCCGCCATTTTGATTCATGTTGAAAACCTACTTTTTTGAACTCCTCCTAGACCATTGGTCCAATTTTCACCAAATTTGACTTGGATCATCTTCAGACCATGCTGGCAAAATGTTATGGATTTCGTGTCGATATATTAAACGGTTTTCGTTTAATGCATCAACAAATTTGCTGGAAAGGTGCCAAACTACATCTGAGGCTGCATCTCTGCAATGCTTTGACATATTTACACCAAACTTTGTGTATGCCATTGTCACCTCACACTGACCATGCCACATCAATCTGGTAACAGCGCCACCTATTGGTCGAGAGTGATAAACCATTCATTACCCATTAATTATGGAATTTCCATAAATGCTAATAACGTTTGTTTGTATTAGCCTATTGTAATGAAACTGGTCTCAAAATATTCCTTGGGTGATGCCGACAACATACATATCAATTATGCCATAGTAAGCCGAACTTCCTGTCCGCCATTTTGATTTATGTTGAAAACCTACTTTTTCGAACTCGTCCTCAACCGTTGGTCCAATTTTCACCATAATTGAATCAGATCATCTTCAGACTGTGATGCCAAAATTTATGGATTTCATGTCGATATATTAAACGGTTTTTGTTTAATGCATCAACAAATTTGATGGAAAGGTGCCAAACTGCATCTGAGTCTGTATCTCTGCAACGCTTTGACATATTTACACTAAACTGTGTATGTGCCATTGTCACCTCACATAGAACACAACATCGATTTGAGAACAGCACCACCTATTGGTCAAAAGTGATAAGCCATTCAATCATATTACTGGTAGTTTCATGAGATTTCTCAGCTATTTGAACTAAAATCATCTTAAAATGCACTCATTACTCATTGCTGAAGTTGGTCTGATGGTTGCTTCTGTAGTGCTTGGCCCTGTAATTGCTGCTTGCAGCTATATTTTTCTGTAGTTTTGCTTTGAAGAAACCAATGCCACCTCAAAATTTTTGGCTTCTTTGGCAGTACTGAGTAACAAAGAGATTTAACCCTGTAACTCACACAAAGAGTCTGGTATGACCCTCAAACACAGACATGATTACACAGATGAACACTGTTTTCATGCCAACAGTTTAAGCTCAATCAGTCTGCAGCGTTTGTGCTTTTGTACCTACAGTGACCCCAAAAACGTATTTTAATAATGAATTCACATTTTAAAAATGTGTGAATGTTGTTGCAATAGACACAAAATATCAAAACTGGTGTCACTGATAAGAAAGAAAGATGCACAAACACACTTTACAATCAAATGTGACAGCAGTTTTTTGAAAATGAAGATGAAGACAGTCAGCTGTGTGTGTTTGCACATTCACAGGCGTCAGAAAACTTTAGGCAGCTGTATTCATTTTGCTCATTAGAGAGACACTTTGTTCCGATGGGCGACAGAAACAAGGCCTTTTGAGACAATACTGCTGATCAATCAATACTCTAAGAGTGTCCTCACATGTGACAGATCTGTCCCAGTGTGCCCCTGATTCAAGGATATGTACAAGAAACAAGTGACATTCACACACACATCATATCTGTCTGATCTCGCTGCTCCATCACAGTCCAGATTGAGCAATAAATGAAAGTACAGGAAACACACGCTCAGGTAAAGTCAATTATTAATAGAAACACCTTCAGATCAAGCCAGTCAGGAGCTGTGTGTGTGTCTGTGTGTGAGTGTGCGTGTGTATGCGTGTGTATACGTGTGTGTGTGTGTGTGTGTGTGTGAGTGTACCTGTTTTTGTATCCCGGTGGGGACTTAAACCTGAATACACACAGACTCATGGGGACTTGTGTCACGGTGGGGACCTAAATTGAGGTCCCCACGGGTAAACAAGCTTATAAATCACACAGAATGAAGTTTTTTGAAAATCTAAAAATGCAGAAAGTTTCCTGTAAGGGGTAGGTTTAGGTGTAGGGTTGGTGTAGGGCAATAGAATATACGGTCTGTACAGCAGAAAAACCATTACGCCTATGAGAGTCCCCACAAGGATAGTGAAACGAGTGTGTGAGTGTGTGTGTGTGTGTGTGTGTGTGTGTATGTGTGAGTGAGTGAGTGTGTGTGTGTGTGTGTGTGTGTGTGTCAGTGTGTCTCTGGGAGGAGCGTCAGACCTCACCTCTTTAAAATATTAATATTCCACTTACACTAAATACATTTCACAATACCCACACATTTCCCACAAACCATATTTCCTATTATTCAATAAAACAATTGATAAAGGAATTAACAAGAATTAGTACCTATTTAACTTACAAGTTTTTACCCTATTTCTCCTGCCTGAGGGCATCATCTCACACTCCTTATGGAGAATATGGCTTGGATCACCACTCTACTTCTTTACAGACCTCTCAAAGATCTCCTGAAGAGAAGTTAGGGGCACCATAGCAATTATTTTTCCAGCTCTCCTAACCACATTTTGAAGCTGTTACCTATATTTAACAGACAAATTACCAAACCATATTGCAAAAGCATAATATATATATAATATATACAATAGCGGATCTATAGAACAGCAACATGATACTTTTATCCACCCCACATACACTGAGCCTCTGCAAAAAGTGCAAACGCTCACAAGCTCATGCACAAACATACTCCACTTGATGGCCATCGTAGCTGAGAGTCAAAGTAAGGCCAGCAGGAGGCAGATGTTCTCCAGCGACTGCTGTCCTCGATCCACACAGTCACCCAGAAACAAGTATCTGTCCTCCGGAGGAAACATGACTCTCACATGTCAGACATGGACTAAGTTCTGTCCTTACCAATAGAGTTCACTGGAACTTACCACCATAGTTAGATAACGATGCTTTAGAGAAACGCACCCCAGAAAACACCGGATGCTCAACATAAGTCATGTGGTGCAGCAGGTGAGCACAAAACCATCAAAAAGATTAGACTCTGGCATTAGACACATGATTTCATGTCATGTGTTTATAATATGTATCTGTATATATGTATATAATATGTAAAAAAATATATAATAAAATAAAATAAAATAAAATTTACTCATACATTTATTTAATTTACTAACACACTGATGGTTTCAGATTAATTTCAGCAAACTAACATTAGAAACGGTGTGTGAATCAGACACCTGACAAAAGCCTTGAGTGTGATGAAGCGCAACAGATCAGCTCAGTATGACAGAGAAACACACATCCAGGATATAAACACACAGCAGGCGCTGAGAGAGAATAGCGGCGCCTGAATGACAGCTCAGAGCTCAGCCTGGACATGATGATCCGCCAGATCCATCTATCTAAATCTGAAACAAGTTATTCTCTAAACTCTAGATAACGAACAGAATGTTGGAGCTTTTACTTCAGTTCATTTCTCTCCCATAAAAGCTCGTCTGTTCCTCCCATAAAAGTAAGAAATAATTAAATTAAGAAAGGGCTGTAACGCAAGTAACAATAAAAAGTGATTAGATTTAATTATTTAAGATGCCATTAAATAATATAATACCAGTGACATGTTAAAAAATTAACCATATGGAGAAAAAAAAAACATGTCACTGTAAATTAATAACTTTTTTTACCAAAATGGTGGAAAATTCATATTTTCAATTTTCTTAAAACGAGTGTTTAACTTGATAACACCAGTGACCAAAATATATAAATAAAATAATATATAGCCTTTAATATGCACATAATATGCAAATACAGATATGGAAAATAACTGTTTTTACTATTCAAAATTCAGTTTTGATATCAAAAGCTTCATGCTTCATCTGACAGGTCTGGAGGCGACAGAAAACGGTGAGACCGCGGTAGATCGGGCTGTTTGTGCGTCTGTCTGTGTGAAATGACTGTGTTTGTGCGTTATATATATGATGGCCGTTTTGCGTGTCAGTCCATGTAACACACACCAGGGGCACGTTCAGGCTCACACCGGTGCCCAACGTTTTGCTACAGTTTCCGGGTTGAACGACATGTTTCCTGGAAATGGTGTGCAACGGGGTTTGAGATACGTTTTCTCTTGTTTGGTGGGTGTGTCAAAAATATCAGCCCAATCAGCAGCAACGTGTATATAAACCACGCGGTATTAAAGGGACAGCTGGCACAGTGGGTCCAAGTGAAGTTATTTAACATGTGTCCGCTGCAACTCGGTATACGCAACAATTGAAGATCTGCGATACTGACTGATCTCATATCACTTAATACACTTTATTACAGTTAATTATTAATACCATAGACTATAAAAATGTAGATGACGAGTGTTTATTTACTTCCACTGTAGGAAAATGAAGCCAAAATATCCCAGAAATGGCGCCGTCATCTTGCTCTAATGACGTAATTTGGAGCAGTGTTGCCAACTAATTTTCAGAGAAAGTTGCTAAAGGAAGGTCGATTTGTTGCTAAAAGTTGCTAAATGACGTTGTGATGTCATTGCGCGATGACGTCATTGCGTAATCACGACGCAAAATTGTGTCACAACATAAAATCTCAGCAAAAAAATATTTTATGTATGTTAATTTCTATCTGTTTGTAAAATAATATGCATAATATAATATAAATAATTGTATTTTTAATACATTGAATTATTGAACACACATTTTTGAATGATTACATTTTTTCTTTTACAAGTTTTTTTTTTAATAGCTAGTAAACTAATAATACTTCACATTCTCAACAATTATGGTTTAATAAAGTCCCTTTCAAGGATTTCTATTGTCTTTGGCTTTAAGCAGTGTATTAGTAGTTAGGTAGTATACTACACTTTAAGAAACATCTGTAAAAAAATAGGGCACAATCTACTATGTTAATATGAGAGAATTTTTGGTATTGTTTTTTTTTACCTGCATTTTAAATTACACATTGTGTTTTCACAGGTTACAATACAGGGTGATAATGGATAATGTCCTGGAAAATTACTAGTATCGTTTCCATTTTTCTTACAGTGTACTAACTGATCAACAATCGCAGTTACATGCTACTAACAAAGTGTATCATAAATAAACAATGATTCAATTATTATTATTAAATTGAACAATTGCAAACAGCAGCTAACTTAATTCACATGATGTGTGTACTGCTAGGCATCTTTGGTTTCCTCTTTTTGTGTAATTTGGGTGGAAAATGTGTGCCTTTTTATTGTCTGAGTCACTTATCAAAAGTTGCTAAAAGTTGCCAAATAAATTTTTTAAATTGCTAAATTTGTTGCTAGGTGCTTTTTGAAGAAAAAGTTGCTAGAGTAGTCTGAAAAGTTGCTAAATTTAGCAACAAAATTGCTAAGTTGGCAACACTGATTTGGAGTCTACGCAGTAGTGATTGTGGGGTGGAGTCACGGGGTTAAAGCCCCGCCCACACAATCATGACGCCACACCCCGTTTTTATCATCAAATAACTAACCTGAAGCACCACCTAAAGAACAACCTAAAATGGCGGAAACCATCTTCAGGAAATATGTATTTGAAGCGTAATTTGAGGGGTTTTTTTTGTCTGGCTCACGTTGCATTCTATCATAAACATGGTTTATGATCTATGCTCCAGCCAGATACTGGGGGTGATCGAAATGTTTTGGCTTCACTGTTCAGGACACGTGCAGCACACTTGTTTACAGTGTTTTACAATGGATAGGACACATTTCTCAATACTTAGGTCACTTTTTCAAAACTCTTCACACTGCGAGCACAACATCAGTCTATGTGGCTAAACTGTGGATCATTTATCATTGCTTTGGCACAAAATGCATTCACTGACCACATCTGTCAAATTACATCAACTCTTTTCTCACTTCGACACAAACACCACCAAAACTTCATATACTATATAAGCCAATTTGCACGTTTACATACTGTTTTCAAAACTGTTCAAAACCTAGCACAGTACAAAAATGAATAAAGCAGAAATTTACAATTCTACAGTAATATCATATAGAAAAAATATTCTGAACATATAAAATAAAATACTATCAAAGCAGTTGCATGTAGCTGAACATCTTCACAAGTGTTAGTCTTTTACTTTCATCACCATCTATACAAAAATTTTGTACTGAATAATTTTGTACTGTAATGTAAACATGGAACATGTAACATATACTGCAGTGAATTATAAACGGTAGAGAGTATCATTCTTGTTTTGTAAAGAAATTTTACAAAAGAAAACTGTATAATGCTACCTGTTAGTGTTTTTCGAGTGATAAAGTGTGTTTGGTGAAAACCTTTGCTAGAGTTATGTTAGAATGAGTTGATTTGAGACATTAATGAAGTGTTTTGCTAGTTTTAGTGCATTTTGAATGTGAAATGAACTGCTGTGTCAAGTTGAAAGATGGTTAGGAGAACTGTGTGAAGAGTTTTGAAATGTGTCTTCAACAAGGTGACTATCAGACAAACACACCAACTAACTCTCCCTTAACCTGCTGCAAGATCATCATAATTAATCTGAATCTGCTCATGTTCTGAATTTGTTGACAGTTTAATCTGTTCATCAGAACCAGATTAGAACAGCTGTTGAGAATATCTCATTCAGCTGGACTTTCTTTTTTATCTGCGCACTGCTGAAGCCCATTCACACTCAGTTACTGTCAAACATCTCTCTAGAAAACAAAACTGAACATCAGGTCTCTCTGGAAGAAGAGATTGTAATGAGATTTTCCTGGCTAAATAAAGGAAATAAATTGTCTCATTTGACAAAATACATGAAATATAATCACATCTGGCGACAGACAACACATGACAATTTTTGAGATTAATATGCTTTTGCCATTGAGTGTATCGAGATATATATTGTTTATAGTTTTTTATAAGCTACTTGCTGAGAATGACTCATTTTTTATACTCATTATATATAGAAAATACACTTATTATTTAAAATATTAGATTAACATATAATGAATATATGCAAATTGTATTTATAATGTATTGCCCGTATATTTTTTTTATAGCTTTAATAATTCATTTAAAATATATTGTAATTAACATTCCCTTTATATGATATACTTAACTACATGTTTATGGTGTCTTTAAATAGTACAATCAAGTACACTGTCACTATGTCATTAGTAGCATTTTTTCCCACATTAAAATATAGCACTTCAAGTACTTTATGTTAAACGTATACTTATTGTTAAATTGTGAATTTTGGTACACATCTAAACACATATGAATGAATAATCCAATCATGTGCTATTAGTGCATTTATAGTGGCCTAAGCACAGTAACCTATAGAGATTTACTTAAGTAATACATTTCTACTGTATATTTCATGAAAATCCAAATAGAACTGAGTGATAGTATATATAAAAATCCACTAAAATTTTGTGTAAAGCGATCGTAGCACACTTTTAAGCAATGCAGTTATAAAACACTTCTGGTACTCAATTTGACTACACTTAAAATCAATTGAAGTGTTAGTGCTAATTAGTGTATTTATATGAAGTGTACTTAAGTAGGACGGTTGGGAAAATGTACTTATAACTATTACATTATTAATATATATTAAATAAAATCAATTTAATTTAAACTTCGGATAACTATACAAATGTGTACTAATACTGAACTCATTTTTAAATCATTCAAAGTACACTTTTATAAAATACACTAATAAACGTCCTCTGCATATTTTTGCGGTAGTATACTGTACTAAGTGTACTAAATGTAGTAAAAATCAATTTTAGTATACTTTTGCCATTGCATTGAAATATTTATAGTGTATAACTTTTACCATTTTATTTAGCACGAAAAATAAGAATGTACTACAAATGTACTTGTTGGTATTTAAGTATTATTTTAGAGCATTCAAATATATTTTATTTTTACCTGGGCAATGTAGACTTCATTGCAAAGTGTCAATCCCAAAACACATGAAAATCCCATTCAAACCATATATACTGTTGTAATCGTACATTTTTTTTTATGTTTCACCTGTCGAATTGTTTCTGTTGGTTGTGTAGAGACAAACACATACGTTTATTCAGGTTATTCGTCATGCAGAAGGATTGAGTCATGAACCCATAATGTGAATGATGATCAGTATGAATCATCTGGCTGTGACAGAAACAGAGTTTTATACATAGGGTTGGGTATCATTTGAATTTGATCAATTCCATTTCCGATTCCAATTCCGATTCTGCTTATCGATTCTGATTCTTATCGATTCCAATGTGGTTAAAAAAAAGAAGTCAAACATTTAGATATCAAACATATTTATTCCCTCTCGCTTTTTGCAAAACATCTAGTTGCTGCTGAATACCATGAATCCCATTTTTAAATGGAGGATGTAGTTCTCTCACAGTTCTGAAGAAAAAATATTAGACAGCTAAACACAATCTGATGGAATTTATGAATGGAATGATTCAATGACTCACTCAAGATTGACTTGTTTCATTACTGGATCAATCAGTGTTTTTGAATGAATCTCTTGAATGAATGATTCAAAGACAAATACATTTTTAACAGCCCCTTTTCACCACCTAAAAAAAGACACAGGAATTGATAGGTGGAATTGAAATTTTAATTTTACAAAATTAAATAAAATGGAATTGGAATTGATTTTTGATTCCCAACCCTAGTTATACGCCACCTCATAACTCACAGATCACAGAGAGTACTGTACTCTCTGCCCAGATTCAGTCAAATGGAGCAAAGCTGATTGGGTGGTGCTTCATAGTACAAACAGACGATGACCCAAAACATACAGCAAAAGCAACCCAGGAGTTTTTGAAGGTAAAAAAGTGGAATCTTCTGCAATGGCCAAGTCAATCTCCTGATCTCAACCCGACTGAGCTGAATTTCACTTGCTGAAGACAAAACTAAAGGCAGAAAGAGCCACAAACAAACAACAACTGAAGTCACCTGCAGTAAAGGCCTGGCAAAGCATCACGAAGGAAGAAACCCAGTCTCTGCTGATGTCCATGAGTTCAGACTTAAGGCAGTCATTGCCTGCAAAGGATTCTCAACAAAATATTAAAAATGAAAATATTATTTATGATTATATTTATTTGTCCAAGTACTTATGGTCTCTTGAAAAAGGTATCATAGTATGTTTATAGTTTTGGGAAAGAGCGTATGTTTGTGTTCTCTTAAAGAAACATACAATGTTTTTGGACAAGGTACCATGGTATTTTTGAAGTAGCTTGAATGACCAAGTTAGTGTTTTTAAGCATTTTACATTTATTAAAATACTAACTCTAGGCAATAACGATTAAAACAATGTATTTTATTTGTGAACTTATGTTCAGCTATTCTTTTCAATAGCTAAATTTTAACTAGGCCTATTTTTTTTTTAGATCATCAGTAATGAAAGCTCTGTAAATATTGGTCACAGACACAAGATTTACTTTAAATTTCACCTAGCTAATTACTCAATAAAAACTCCCACAGATCATGTTTTCATGTCATTTTAAGTCTTATTTTGACATAACAAAGTGGTTATATGTAAGTGTGTGAGTTGTTTACTTACTTTTTAAAATTAGCATTCCCATTAAAGCCATTATATTGTTCATTCAGACTGATTCACAAATGCAGAACGTGCACAAACACAAGAGGCGGGATTTATAGCATGAACCAATCACAGCCGATAATAAACAGTCATTTCCAATCATCCTCTCACGTGACTTTCCCCCATTCCTTCTCAATTACCCCCCTCCAAACTCACGCTATTGGGGAGGGGTCTGTTAAAACTCAATGAGCTCAGGGGAGGTGAGAGAGACACTGACTCCCGCTGTCAATTTACCTGCTGGTGTGGCTGTTGGACAATGTTTCTTTAGAAAAACAAGTGATTTATACACTTTTGAATGTTATACTTTGTATTGGAGTTGTTTCATTTTTCTACTACACATTTTTTTTCTCATCCAGTATTTTGACGAGACTCTGCCTCCCTTGTCTCTTCGGCGGAAACGCCCCTGATGTAAATGCACCATTGTTAGATCTTTGGATTTGATGCGTTTGTTTCTTGAACAGATTGGTAATAAAATTAAATGTCCATACCTTTGAAAATAAAGTTTGATATTCCAATCCATTTATTGTCCATTTCTTTTGATCAAATAAAAACGCAAACAACAAAACGATCCATTCAAGTCCATTATGGTCAAAAAAGTTTCTTTGAACTTCTTCAGCGCACACCTCTGGGTTGACTTGAGAGCATAAATACATTATGCACCCTCTAGTGGTGCAAAAGTAGATTTTAACAACCAAAAAAAAAAAAGAAAAAAAAGGGCTCCTACAATGGTACAGCATCAAGTATTGTTGTATTACCATCTGATATCATAGTACCACCACAGTACTTGCTTGTAAGGAGTGTGTGTTGATCTCTTGGACAGTACAATTATTCCTGTTTTGTCATGCAAACAAAAAAAAAAGGCTTGCTGACAGAAGTTGCATATTCTATACAAGTGGCTAAAATGAGACATAAGACTGTCATCACAAGAGGAATTAGACTACAGAGCAATATTTTTATACATGCACCATGTTATTAATTTCATTTTATAATTGATAATTTAAAACCAGCCAACTGGGATACAACAGAAATGAACATTTTCAAATCTTTTACATTGTAAAACTGTGTAATAATATTTTTTTTTTTTTTTTTTTTTTTTTTTTTTGGTGTGTAAACCTTCAGATGGCTAATGTGTTTGTCTGACCCTTGAGAAAAAATCAAAGACCTTCAAATAAATAAATAATTTTTAATGTAACAATAGTGGCATAGCCTTATATAAACTGCATGCATGCATTCCACAAAAATGATTACAATTCCCTGCTATGACATCAACAAACATTATTACAGTTATCTGTCGTAGAATGGACCTGCAGGTGTGTTATAGCCATAGGAACTGTTGAGAAGATTGGAAAAAAAAAATTATTATTATTTGGTGTAGTATTATTGAATATGTTTTGAACATTTGTTTTTATATTTCTTGGGTATTTTGTCTTTATTTTTCTTGCAATTTTATCTTTCAGTGTACTTTCTGCAATAATTCAATCTCAGTATTGCTAAGCAGAAAAATAAATAAATGTCAAACTTCAAAAATGTTACCCAAACTGGTTCAATTTAATTAGAAAAATCTTTTTGTGAGGTCTGACCAAAGCATATTCAACACAGTCTTATTTGGGGCTTATGACAATAATATATGATAGAATCATAGTTTTTAAAAACGCTCTGGGACAGTTTAATATTCTTAAGTGAAGAATATAGCATTTTATCAAACCTCACTGTGTGTCCTGTAAATCGGACAACATTTTATGTATGATGTACCTACACAATGTTTGCTGTCTGTTGTCGGTAAGTGTGCTCTGTAGTAGCAGCCATGATGGAGTTTAAAACAAAGTCCTCAATGTATCTTGAGGCATTTATAATCTACTTCTGTTTGGTTGGATGGCAGATTGACTGCCAGTGATTGGTTGGTTGGCCAAGAGAGCTTGAGATTTTGGGATTGTTCTGAGTATCTCAATCATTCCTTAATGAGGACGACTGCTTTCACTTTCCACTTTCTGTTTGCTTAAAATAATAGTGACCATCTAAAGCTCAGACAAGCATATCCGAGTTTTTTTTGGGGGGGGCGGGGGGTGTTCCAAGCAGGTTTAAATCACCGATCAAAGTACAATTAACTGCTATTTGTTATATATATATATATATATATATATATATATATATATATATATATATATATATACACACACTGCTCAAAAAAATTAACACTTTGAAAACACATCAGATCTCAATGGAGAAAAATATCATGCTGGATATCTGTACTGATATGGACTGGGTAATGTGTTAGGAATGAAAGGATGCCAAGATAAATGAAAATTATCAATCAACTGAATTAAAAGACACCCCAAAAATCAAAGTGAAAAAATGATGCAGCAGGCTAGTCCATTTTGCTGAAATTTCATTGCAGCAACTCAAAATGTTACTCAGTAGTTTGTATGGACCCCACGTGCTTGTGTGCATGCCTGTCAACATCGGTGCATGCTCCTAATGAGACGACGGAGTCTGGGGTATTTTCTCCCAGATCTGGACCCAGGGCATCACTGAGCTCCTGGACAGTCTAAGGTGCAATCTGGCGCCGTCAGATGGACCGAAACATAATGTCCCAGAGGTGTTCTATTGGATTTAGGTTAGGCGAGCGTGGTAGCCATTCAATGGTATCAATTCCTTTATCCTCCAGGAACTGCCTGCATACTCTTGCCACATGAGGCCACCAGGAGCAACCCAGGACCCACTGCACCAGCGTAGGGTCTGACAATGGGTCCAAGGGTTTCATCCCGATTCCTAATGTCAGTCAGGGTGCCATTGTCTAGCCTGTAGAGGTTTGTGCGTCCCTCCGTGGATATGCCTCCCCAGACCACCACTGACCCACCACCAAACCGGTCATGCTAAACGATGTTACAGGCAGCATAACATTCTCCACGGCTTCTCCAGACCCTTTCACTTCTGTCACATGTGCTCAGGGTGAACCTGCTCTCATCTGTGAAAAGCACAGGGTGCCAGTGGCGGACCTACCAATTCTGGTGTTCAATGGCAAATGCCAATCAAGCTCCACGATGCCGGGCAGTGAGCACAGGGCCCACTAGAGGGCGTCAGGCCCTCAGGCCACCCTCATGAAGTCTGTTTCTGGCTGTTTGGTCAGAGACATTCACACCAGCAGCCTGCTGGAGGTCATTTTGTAGTGCTCTGGCAGTGCTCATCCTGTTCCTCCTTGCACAAAGGAGCAGATACCGTTCCTGCTGATGGGATAAGGACCTTCTACAGCCCTGTCCAGCTCTCCTAGAGTAACTGCCTGTCTCCTGGAATCTCCTCCATGCTCTTGAGACTGTGCTGGGAGACACGGCAAACCTTCTGGCAATGGCACGTATTGATGTGCCATCCTGGAGGAGTTGGACTGCTGTGCAACCTCTGTTGGGTCCAGGTGTCGCCTCATGCTACCAGTAGTGACACTGACCCTAGCCAAATGCAAAACTAGTGAAAAACAGTCAGAAAAGATGAGTAGGAAAAAAATGTCAGTGGCCTCTACCTGTAAAGCCATTCCTGTTTTGGGAGACCGTCTCATTGTTGCCCATCTAGTGCTCCTGTTATTAATTTCATTAACACCAAAGCAGCTGAAACTGATTAACAACCCCCTCTGCTACTTAACTGACCAGATCAATATCCCAGAATTTTAATTGACTTGATGCTATACTCTGATTTAAAAAGTGTTCCTTTAATTTTTTTGAGCAGTGTATATACATATACCACCATAACCACCACCAAATTCAAGTGAGAGGATCCTTCTTCCACATGATTTTTAATTTTATTTACCGTAGATACAATCTCAGAGAGAGAGAGAGAGAGAGAGAGATGATTGTTAAACTTAAAGGGTTACTCCACCCCAAAATGAAAATTTTGGCATTAATCTGTGTGGTGCGGCTGACACAGAAGAGCGCACGCAGTTTGCGTTCAGTGGATATTCTCCAAAATGTCGCTACGTTGACGCGGAGGAAACTAATTGTTGAATAAAGTCGATTTTTTTTCTTTGCATACAAAACGTATTCTCGTTACTTCATAAAATTCAGATTGAACCACTGATGGTAGATGGACTATTCTGACGATGTTTTTTATACTTTTCTGGGCCTTGACAGTGTAATTTACTTGGCAGTCAATGGGACAGTCACAAGTCTCCCGGTTTTCATCCAAAATATCTTAAATTGTGTTCTGAAGACGAACAAAGCTTTTACGGGTTTGGAACGACATGGGGGTAAATGATTTATGACAAAATTTTCATTTTGGGGTGGAGTAACCCTTGAACTGGATAAGGAAATTTGACAGGGTTATATATATAAATGATATTCTGTCTATGAATACCAGTACTTTATTTAGTATTTATGTGCAAGCTATATCTTATTTTTGTTCACTGAAATGTAAAAAACTGACATGAATTTTTGAACCAATTAATTAGCAGAACCGGATAACAGCAGTATCTGGCCGAGCCAGTGGTTCAGATTTTTACTTGCCCTGCCAAAGTGTTCACTGAAATTTCACAATTTTCCATTCCAATTTTGATACCACAGCAAAAACTACTAGACTAACTAAACTTAAGTAATAAAATGAGAAAAAAAAACGAACAATATCACAAATATAATAGAACAGATTCAACTGAAATAAACAGTTTTCATGTAGGTCTAGGAGGACAGTAGTATTTAGGTAAGAAATGCTACAGAAATTGAATAATCAAATATATACGGATTCTTATTAAAGTCATTCAGTCAAGAGCAGTGAGTGATTTTCCTTTTTCTTTTGTTGTTTGATTATCAGTAATGACACAGAAAGCAGCAGGTTTATTAGGCTGCTGTCACTTTAAGACTGAATGCACAGATCAGACATGCTGAATATACTGTTTACATTCATTTTCTCTAGCATGCGCTGATTTTGGTCGATTGGCAAGTCATTTTCACAAAAAGCTACAAATGTATGTTTAGTAAAATTGAGTACTCTTCTGCATTTTCATGCGCTTGAATGGTGCTTGGACCACATGCATATGAATAACTACACTTACAGTATCAGCTGAGTTTATAATCTGTGATCTCCATGCTTATAGATCAAATAGTATGTTAATTTCATAAATACAGAATACATATTTGTCAGCTGCCAGACTCAATATATTGCACAATGTAACAAAAATGGTTTCACTTACATTTTTTATGGTTCTTCTGCAATTAAGTGGTAGCTAATTATTTTTACTGTACTATTTATTTTCAGGTAGCATCAATATTTTGGTAAATATTTAGGTCAGGTAAATTTTCTGTAACATTCTGTAATATTCTAGTGATTTCTGGAACATTCCAGTCATAAAAGACAAAAATCATCCAATGTACAGCACACTTCTGAGGAGAAAATAATTGCATTTTATTTTTTGGGTAAACTGTTCCTTTATCTGAGACAGTATTTGTAGACGTTTAAGAGTCTGTTGATTTATTGCAATTTTGAGGTGTTTGGTTTTATTTTGATTTTATGAAATAAATATGTTTGCTCTCCTCACAAATCAACTGTCTCTTGTTTTTCACTGGCATTTCTCTTAGGTGTTGAGGACCAGTGCATCTTTGAGCCTACATTTAGTGTGAGTAAAATACTTAGAGTATCTAATTTTAACAGTACTTAAGACTTTTAACTCAAGTTATATTGGAATTGGTGACTTGTAACTTGTAATAGAGTCATTTTCACTGTAAGGTATCTGTACTTTTACTCAAGTATGGTTTTCAGGTACACCTCTGATATGTATTTACCGGTTGTTTTAATAAAAAGGTTTTGAGTGTAAATTCATCTGTTGTAGACACGTTTGATGATCAGTGGACTTGAGTTTATACCTTCATTGTTTAGATTTGGGCATAAAAATGGATAGAGTCTGTCAGTGAAATACTGACCAGTGAAAGAATAGATATGAGAGCCGGACTCCACATCATGAAAGGAGACCAGACCGTCCTCATAATCCACAAACACACCGACCCGCTGCAGCGTCACTCTCAGATCCAGAGAGACAGGGTGACCGTAAAGAGCCTTATATTCATTTCCAGTGCTCAGATTCACAGCCCAGCATCCAGTACCGGGACATAGTTTCATCCTTCCCTTCCTGTCAATGGATTCACTGGCCACTCCTAAAGTCCAGTCAGTATTTTCCTTCACCTCCACCTCAAAATAAAATCTCCTTGAGGTGAATCCCACCTTTCCTAGGACGCAGGGATATCTCTCAAAGCTCTTTGTGCTGTTTGGGAGTTTCTGTATAATATCTCCATGTCTCACTTGTTTTCTATCATCAGACAGGATGAGATATGGATAAGCTGTATCAGGATCCAGAGTCACATTTACTGAGAAAACAGAGAATATGAATAACAATTTTACATTACAAAGATTTTATGATGATGTTTGTAAAATGTATTCCAGATTTTCATCAAATGGTAGTGCAGTGATAAATCTGTGAGTGTTTGAATGTAAACTGGTGTAGTGCAGACAGCTGTACCTTCGTACCGCTGCATCTTCCTCAGCACTACAGAGACAAATGACGAGAAAAACATCATGAGAACTTTGAGATGTGTGTGTGTGTGTGTGTAAAGAATTGTGTACAACTTCATGTTTTCATCTGGCCAATGTCTAGCAAAGACAACAATTTAAAAATCAAGTTCAGAAATGAACTTAATTTCATTAAGTGAAATTAATCATTTGGTACAAACACGAGTGCAAATTTGCCCTATTGGTGCCGTTAGAGAGTTTGAGTTAGAGACCCCAAATTTGCTGTGGTTAATATTGAGACTGTCCTCTATTTGTTAGAAGAAGACGACGGCGAAGAAGAGGAAAACTAAGAAACTTCAGGCCCCTAATTATCTATATGGTGTATTTGATATTGACATACCAGTCTTCTTGAGTTTCTCATGTAGAGTGTCCTGCAGCTGAGTCAAAGCTGTCCTCAAAGTCTCCACACTCTCTTGAGTCTTCATTCTGATCTCAGGCCAGTATCTGGTGTTTCTAGAGCTGCACAGGGATGAGTAAATCTACAGCAGCAGAGAGGAGAAATCCTTAAGCATGAGGAGTGTTAATGGTGTCATATACTGCATCATCACTAATCAGAGAGATCGTGTTGACTGACCTGTAGGAGGTGGAGGTGGTCTTCAGTGTGTGAGAGCTGCTCTAGCACAGAGTTTCTTATCTTTAGCTCCGTGATCTCCTGCTCCAGCTTTTCTATGAGCTTTTCCTCCTGTTTCTCTGCTGCTTTCTGCTGCCTCTCCATTATATTTTGCAGTTCAGTCTGACATCTCTCAATGGAGCGGATGAGATCAGCGAAGACCTCAGCACGGGCAACTTTCTCCTCCTCTGTGTTTCTCTGGTAAACCAGGTCAGTCAACAAATTACATTTACATTTATTCATTTAACAGATGCTTCTATCCAAAGCGACTTACATTTGAGGAATACAACAAGCTATTCATCATAAAGAGGCAAATAAACAGAAAGGGCACGTAATACAAAGTTTTAGACATTGTTTAGATTAGAAGATGGACAAGAAAGGGAAATCAAAGTTTTTTTTTCTTTTCAATTAGGTTGCAGTCCAGTGTTGAATAAAGAGATGAGTTTTCAGCTGTCACTTGAAAATGGTCAGGGATTCAGCATTTCGTATGGGGGTGGGAAGATCATTTCACCAGCCAGGAACAGTGAACAAAAATGTTCTGGAGAGTGATTTTGAGGCTCTCTGTGATGGTACCATGAGGCGTCGCGCAATAGTGGATCTCAGACTTCTGGAGGGAATGTAGATTCGTAATAGTGAGTGGAAGTAGGCGGGTGCAGAGCCTGTGGTTGTTCGAT
>JAFVLL020011172.1:0-26085 GCA_021397915.2 Tor tambroides
AACTTAAAACAACAAATTGAGAAAACTCAAAAATCTGCTGAAGCTGGTTGCCTTAAAATTTTAAGTTGGCTCAACTTTTTTTTTTTTACAGTGTACAGAAAAGTAGGAGAATATAATCATTTTCATATATAATAAATTATTTGCGCCTCAGAGTGAGCAGACGAAGCACAATGAATGCGGTCATTGCTTTCGGAGGTGGATGCTGCTGTTTGGGAACGCAGTCGTGTAAGACATTAAGACATTAAGAATTTTGCTCGGGCATTTGAGAATAACCATAACAACATTTCAGATGCTGTGGAATGACATCGGTCTGCTGGTTAGTCAGGTTTTGCCGTCCCATAGCGCAAAGTCACGTGACTTCTTTGATGCGCTTGGAGGAATTTATTCGCAAAATGCATTTCCATCTCCCATTATTCGCATCAACCCTTTTTCGCACAAGTCAAAAACCACCTCAAGTGAGCGTAAACTTTTTTGCGAATTAAGGGATTTTTATTCGAAATTTGGCGTTTCCATGCGATACTTCAAAATGTGCATTAAAATAGGGTGATGGAAACCCGGCTATAGTCACGCAATGCTGATGTTGTTAACATTAATAATTTGAGAATAAAGTCTAACAATAATAATAATTTGCACGGTTTGATGTAATATGAGCTAACCGATCGTTAGATTTAATCATCATTGGTAGCGCGATTTATGGTAATGCTTTTTTACTCAGTTGGTCAGAACAAACGTGGCAGACTTGTTACTTATTTGTTCAGATGACAATATACGGGGAAAATTCTTATTTGGGTCATACATTCCAAGACGTAGGCTAGAATCTGTGTTACTAAGTGTTTGATTTACACCGGTGCTGTGACTGACAGCTACACATTCACCTCAAAACATTCGATTCATCCGCACTGAAGCCGTGCCAGAGCACAATCCATGCAAGCAAGATCATTTTGCAAAAAGCTGCAATTCTAGGTTTTCAAACAGAGATGGCGACAAAGAGGCAAAACTTACGGACTGCAGCTTTAAATAAAATATCACTACATCTCTCAATAATATGTCTTTGTAAGATGACATATACATGCTTTGTTTTATAATCAAAGGTTTGTTTTAATTGTGGGGGGAAACATATAATCAATGCAATACAATGATGATTAAAAGATGTACAAATAATGTTCCTCAGAAGGCTAATGTGTCATATTTGATGCTCACATTTCAACACAATATTTCTAAATAATGATGTATAGATAAGATAACCAAAGTTGCTTCCGTCCAGAAAGTGTTCTTCTATATCAATATAAAAGGTATTCTCATGTGTACTTTATAAAAATCAGTAGATTTCTCTTGAAAAAAAAAAAAACAGGACTTGAAGCTGGACATTTTTAAAATTGCACTAAAATGTAACATATGAACAAGTGTAAAATATAATTTTGAGGGCAGAATGTATATAGAAGGTTATGTATAACAGTTATTTTTATAGCAAAGTTGATCATTTAGAGGCCTTGGAAATTAATGTATCAAATACAGTATGATACAGTAGGCTTTGTAGGGTTAAGAATGATTGCCCAAAGTCAAATTCTATTTGATTCAAAGGTTATATTTTTATATCTCTCTAAGCCAGAAATATATATGTATAATGTCATGATGTGACCAGAGCTGTCGTGCAGATAAAATTTCTAAAAGACATTTATGTCAAAGAGGCTGAGTAGAGGTTTTGTTGAATATAAAACCACCGCAAACTGAGTATTGTCAGTAAAATATAAAGGGAAACCATGTTCCCCTTGAACAAAACTCCACTAATAGTCTGATTTTCTTTTTAATTCCCACACATTATCAGTGTTATAATTATGTAAATGGCAATTAACTTAGTTTTTAATTTCCATTTACAGAAGCACACTCATAATCTGTGTGTGCTATAGCATGCCTTTTATTATAACATTGGAGCAATGATGAAAGGGCCTTAGAAGAGATTTAAAACCTCTGACAAAGTTGCAGTTATGGAATATTCATATGTGATATAAACTCTCTTTATATATTGAGTTTAATGTCTGAAAACATCTGGGATTCAGAATCTTATTTAAACCAGGATATAATGTTTTAAAAGAATAGTTTACTCAAAAATGGAAATTTGCTGAAAAGATTCTCGGAAATTCAGCATTACATCACTGCAGTGAATGGGTGCCGTCAGAATGAGAGTCCAAACAGCTGAAAAAAAAAAGAAAAAACCAGTCACAATGATCCACAAGTAATCCACACCACTCCAGTCCATCATCTAAAGTCTTGTGAAGTGATAAACTATGTGTTTGTAAGAAACAATTCCATCATTGAGGGGTTTAACTTTAAACCATCGCTTCTGGTCAAATATCACTGAGGTCAGAACAGGGCTAATTCACTTCTACTGCAAGTTTTGTTTGGAGGTCGCTTAGTTGTGAAAGATCCGGGTCAGTTATCTGAAAATTCAATCCCCTGAAGAGGTAATTCATGGGGAATTACTAGGATCCCCAGTCGCTGTTGTGCAAGGGACATAATCCCATGTTGCTCCAGGGGGACCTTCCTTGTATTAAATGCTGTGTAAATTGCTTTTACAAAGTCACCTTGACACATCCTCTGTAGTGAGCTCCTATATGTCGCTTTGCTGTTAGTGACCAACTTAAACTGTTAGTGCTGGGAAGTATATTTGATAATGTGATAATTTAATTGGTTGATTATAAATAGTTGAATAGTTTAAATTAATTTGCCACACATCCCACTGAAAATTGAAGTGGAATTACAGAATAGAGGAATTTACTGAATCGCATTTCAAAGATAGTAAATGAAGCTAATATTAAATACAGTTATGATAAACGAAATCAAGTAATTATGAATAATGTTATTAGTTGGTGTCAACACTGAGCAGTCAATTAAGAAATATGTTAATTTATTAAATGTAATGAAATATATACATACATTTCAGGCACCTATATAAATAAATTTTTTATTATAATTTAATATTTCAGGAACTATATTGTACACCGGCATTCAAAAGTTTGGAGTCAGTACGATTTATTATTATTATTATTTTAAATGTAATACAGCAAGGAATCATTGAAGTGATATTAAAAATGTTTACATTTTTAGAAAAATGTATAAAAGAAATTTAACCAACCCCAATTTTGAACAGTAGTGTATAATGTTGGGAATCGAAAATCAATTCCAATTCCAGAATTGGATACTTCAGCCCGATCTCACGGCAGTTCGTACATATTTTACGAGGTGGCTAATTCGTACAACCTCACTCGTACAAATTCATACGATTTTTGCTAAATCGTACGTATTTTACAAGTTGCCAATTCGTATGAATTTGTACGAATGACCTACACCTAACCCCGCCCCTAAACCTACCCGTCACTGGGGTTTAGACAAATCGTACAAAATTGTACAAGTGAGGTCGTACGAATTCGTACGAATTAGCCACCTCATAAAATATGTACGAATTGGTCGTGAGATAACGTTGGATACTTAAGTTCAGGAATCGGATACTTGTTGTAAAATTAAAATTTCTATTCCACCTATCAATTCTTGTGTGCGCATCTTTTATTTTTAGCTGGCAAAAAGTGGCTGTTAAAAATGTATTTGTCTTTGAATCATTCATTCAAGAGATTCATTCAAAATCGAAATCGAAAATGGGAATCGATAAGCAGAATCGGAATTGGAATTGATTAAATGCAGATTGAAAATGGAAAATCTGTATTAAATTTAATTGTTTGGGATGCTTAAAAAAACCTTTTCATCTTTGACCCATTATTTAACAAAAATCTAATACAAGCAATTCAATTCTCCACTTCCTTATATTCATATTTTTTTCTTTGCTATTTGACTCCAAATTGTCTAAGAACATCATACACAGATGCCTGGGATTGTCTTGGAAGGCTAAAAAAAAAAAAAGATTTTAAGAATGTATTAACTGGTTTAGTGCTGTTTTCATTTAACATTTGGCTTATATGTCACAATAACTTGTATATTGATGGCCCACGGTGCTCACGTCAGGTCTGTGTGTGTTTTATTCCACGTTCCTGTTAGCAGCGATTAGCGACTGCTGGTAAATCATTAATACCCACCGACAGACTCCTCTGGGAGCCCGAGCATGTCTTCTTCTTTATCTGGTGTTGTGAGTGCTGAGCAGAGCAGCAAACTGCAGGAAATTAGCCCTAAAATGCCCCAGCAACCCTGCAGAGATGCTGTCAGAGTGTAATGGTGCTTTTAGCTGGAGATGTGTACTGGCAGCTGTGCTCTTTTCTGTCTGGCTTTCCTATGTTTAGAACACAGTGACCACTGAGACTGCATCCTCACCGACACATAATGACCACTGATGAACCATAGTATCATTTAGGGAGATTTTATTGTTTTTGGCAAATTAAAATGGCTATTTTCTATTTGAATGTATCTTAAAATGTAATTTATTGCTGTGATAAAAGCTGAATTTTTCAGCATCATTACTCCAGGCTTTAGTGTCACACAATCCTTCAGAAATCATTCTAATATGCTGATTTGCTGCTCAAGAAACATCTCTGATTATTATCAGTGTTTTGTGGAAACCATCATACATTTTTTTTACATGATTCTTTGATGAATAGAAAGTTCAAAAGAACAGCATTTATTTGAAATAGAAATCTATTGTAACATTATAAATGTCTTTAATGTCACATTTGATGCATTTTATATGAGTAAAAGATTCAATTTCTTAAAAAAAAAATCTTACTGACCACAAACTTTTGAATGATAGTATATATTAGTATTGTATTATATATTTGTATGTTACTACAGTTCTTACTACAGTTTAAATGCCAAAGAAAGTGACCAAATTGTCTCAAATATTTAAAATGTGAGGTTAAAAATGGCCTGATAGTTCATTCATATTTTAATCTTTAATATGTCTGTGCTATATTAAATTTCTTTCAAATTTAATTGCGTAATTATATATAATTATAGGTTTGACAATGTATTTAGCACTTCAATTAATGTATTTAATTTATAATTTCAGTATAATTAATTTATAATGTACTATGTCTATCTATCTGTCTAGAAATGTTTTAAAAATAAAACATTTTAACAATAATGTTTTAAAAATAAAACAGTTTTATTTTTTTATTTTAATACAAAAAAAAAAATGTTATATTGGTGTATTAGCAGTTGATCTCCCATCTGTGGGCTGTTCTTTATAAAAGTTATTTTCTGTTATCATAATAAAAGCATTTGACTCTTATGGCCTCATTGGATATGAACATGACTTCTGAACTTGATCATCTTTTGTGACGCTATAATTAAACGTAACCTTTAATATGCTCATAGAATATCCTTATTGTGCCTCTCATGAATGGTGATGAAGCCCTCTGTCATGTGCTTCAGGGAGGTCTCATGGGATTGCATTGTATAAATGTTTAATGGGGAACTGAGGCACTTTGTTACCAACAGTTTAATCGATAATGGCTCTTAGTCAGATGAAGACCACCATCCCAGCAGCTGACAGTGTTTGGAGCAGGATCTAGTATGGTAAAAACCTAACAGATGTTGGACATGCTGTTGTATGTTTACTCAGCTTATTATTATAATTATATCTATTTAAATCGTATTTCACATAGTAAACATGATATTGAATATGTAAGCTAGATTTTAATGCGTTCTGAAGAAAATGCGAGGCGTTTGCCTGTCCAGAATTCACTGCTCTGATGCTAATGTGTTCCTTATTGGTTGCTTTGGTAATCATTAATTCTTTAATGTACATCTGTAGCAGTAGTTCACAACCAGGGGGCCGACACTGACTAAAAGGGCCTCAGCACATTTCCAAGGGAGGCACAGAAAGGCTTAAAATCTGTAATAGTAAAAAGTAATATTTCTTATTTTAATTAAGTTCCTTTAACAACTTATGATAAGAGCTTGTGATCTTAGACATATTGTGTACTGTACCATATGGATATACTACAGGGGATTTTAAGACTTCTAGAGCTGGAAATGTCGGGGAAATTAAAGGGAAAGTTCACCCAAAAATGAAAATTGTGTCATTAATTACTCACCCTCATGTCGTTCCAAACCCATAAGACCTTCGTTCATCTTCGGAACACAAATTAAGATATATTTGATGAAATCTGAGAGCTCTCTGACCCTGCATAGACAGTAAGGATCCTTACAAGATCAAGCCTCAGAAACGTAGCAAGGAGATCGTTAAAATAATTGATGTGACATCAGTGGTTCAACGTAATTTTACAAAGCTACAAGAATATTTTTGTGCGCAAAGAAAACAAAAATAACGACTTTATTCAAGAATTTGTCTCCTCCGTGTCACCCTGGTGACATTTTGGAGAGTATCACATATGTAAACAAAGTATGCTTTTCGCAGTATACGCAGATACGCTGTTTATGTTGTTTACTCTTTGATCTGAGTGTAAACAACATATCTGCATACGTTGTATGGGATACTCTCCAAAATGGTGCTATGGGGTGACACGGAGGAGACGAATTCTTGAATAAAGTCATTATTTTGGTTTTCTTTGCACACAAAAAGTATTCTTCGTAAAATTACGGTTGAACCCCTGATGTCACGTGGATTATTTTAACGATCTCCTTGCTACGTTTCTGAGCCTTGATCGTGTTATTATGCTTGGTGTCTATGCAGGGTCAGAGAGCTCTCAGATTTCATCAAAAATATCTTAATTTGTGTTCTGAAGATGAACGAAGGTCTTACGGGTTCGGAACGACATGAGGGTGAGTAATTAATGACAGAATTTTCATTTTTGGGTGAACTTTCCCTTTAATAAAATCTAAAATGTATTCTAATGAATATAAATGTACACTTTTATGTGTATTTTTATATGTAAGCAAACATATATACATGTATATATTTGTCAATCACTAAGTATTTTATAAAGTAAAAATTAATATTTTTGATAAAAAAAATAAAAACTAAATCCTTTCATTATCAATAAATGTAAATTCATTGGTTAATAAAAAGAGTAAAACATTTTAAATTATGGAATTTAATTAATAATAGTTTTTTGTAATTATTTTAAATTATTGCAATTATATTAAAATATTTGATTTATAAAAAATTGCAATTATATTGTAATGATATTACAATATTTGTAATTATTTTAAAATATATCTATGACATTGTAGCGGAAATAACAGAAACATCTTTTGGGACCTTCAAATGTTGTCTTCGACAAAGGAGGTCTTGAAGTCAATAAGTTTACTACTGAAAATTTTGGCAAAACCATTAAATGGTTTCAGCAGTGCATCAAAATTTCCTTTACTTGAATATGTTGGGTTGAAGAGATGAAGGAACACATTTCCATGTCGCTCTTGTGTTCCGTCCTCAACCACGAGTATAAACCAGATTTGTTTGTTATGATATCAAGCTGCATTTCAATGATGAGTGACTATTGTTTTTCTTACATGGAAACCAGTGTTATGATATTTCCTCCAGTCTCTTGATTAGTCTGGACTAACTTGAACCTTTTTGGGAGGAAATTGGCGGGCGAGTTTGCAAACCAAACATATGTACATTACCAGATTTGAATCAGTGTCTGCTATTCTCTCTTATTTCCCAGAATCACCAGGGCTTACCGTGTCCACAGTGACTTCCACGCACGCTACAGGGCCATATCACGGACATATGTGTACCGTTTTGCTTTGGGTCTCAGACATCACACAGAAATGCCAGTAACGGAGAGGGACCTATGCTGGGCGTTACGAGACACGTGAGTGCCGCCCCCTCTCTTCCGCACATGCTCTAAAACCGCATCACTACGCACATGTCACAGAGGCTAAATCCTCAGGACTCTGATTCACAGCGGAAAAAGCCGCACATGAATTATACACACTCGCAACCAAGACCCATCGTAAGGGCGAGCAAATGATTAGCGGTTATCTAGGCCAACACTGAAACCAAAGAACTCAGATGAGGAAAGTATGCATTGTAACAGCAGCGCGTGCCTCAGATGTCTTTTTGAAGCAGAGGAACGTCGGAGCGAGAAGCTCGTCTCCAAGGGTGACGCGTGAACATTAGTGCTATTTTTTCCACTCTCTTCATTTTTAGCCAGAAAGTAGGCCAAGATAAGCTTGGGGCTCGTAGTGACGCAGAACAACACCCACAGTCGTCTTATGCCTGCTTCATGCACACACATTCTAGCTGCTTTTCCATCTCATTCAGAAGAACTGCACGCACAGAAACTGGATTAGTTCCTTTAAAATTGATGTTTATAGAGGTTCAACTGAACGTTCCTTGACCTGTGTGGCTTTATGTCTTCATGTATTTCTTCTGAGATTTTTTACTGGTGATATATTGAATGTTAATAAATATGAAATATGAAGCAGCACAACTGTTAACCCAGTTGATGATAATTGATAAAAAAGAAAATGTTTCATTCTGATAATGAAAGAAATGTTTCTTTCAGAATGATTTCTAAAGGATCATGTGACATTGAAGACTGGAGTAACGATGCTGAAAATACAGGTTTACCATCACAGGAATAAATAACATTTAAAGTACATTAAATTAGAAATCAGTTATTTTAAATTATAATAATATTTCACAATATTACTGTGTTTACTATATTTATAAGTGCAGCTTGGGTTAGCATAAAGAACATTAAAAAAAATCAAAATATTAAAAAATCTTACTGACCCCAAATCTTTTAATGCGCACATATTATGCCTCTTTTTACAAGATCTAATATAAGTCTCAGGTGACCCCAGAATGTGTCTGTAACGTTTCAGCTCAAAATACCCCACAGATCATTTATTATATCATTTTGAAAATGCCTATTTTGAGTGGAATCAGAAACAGGCTGTTTTTGTGCATGTCTCTTTAAATGCAAATGAGCTGCTGCTCCCCACCCACTTTTCCAGAATAGGGCTGTGCCTTTACAGCTCACCTCAGATACTCTGCCAAAAAAACATCTGTTTGGTTTTGATTATCATGTCTATCACACTGAAATCATGCGTTTTAAACCATATTTGTTTAAAATTCTGATATAGTTTTTTCTGAGCGCACACATCTGAAGCGAACGCACAGAAAGTTCTCTTTCATGTCTTATTGCGCTTAAACTGTCAAATACACACAGGTTTATTTTAAAAGCACACATGAGTTACAAATACAGTCTGTTATGTCTGTGAAAGTAAACAGCTGGGAAAGAAATTGCATGTTTATTTTAGATTTGTGTGGCAGCAGCGTAATATACAGTACATAAATCAATAAATCCACTGTTCTTGTCTCCTCTGAGGCTAGGACTCTAAATAGTGTTCTGTGCTCGTCAGTGCAGCCAAAGACAGAACAGTTAGCATGCTTTGCTTAAACTTTCACCATGACGTTAGAACTGGTACACCGTTGTCGCTTGCGAAAACACAATGGCGGTAAGTTGTCATAAGGTCATAATCAAATGGTCATAAGTTGTATAAATAGCAGAAAACCATGCTATTTTAACAGCGTAATTAGAATCTATAGCTATTTGCACTTAGTGTAAATAGCATATCACTAAAAAATACTACTATTTTCAAAAAAAAAAAAATTACTGGGTTAATCTTTTTCACGAATCTTCAGTTGGTAAATGGCTTGGGGACCCGATTGTAGCACTTAAACACAGAAAAAGTCAGATTTTCATGATATATCACCTTTAACAGAAGTGTATTAGATAGTGATTGTATCTACTGTATATCACCCTGCCTTAAGAAACTCATTTGCTGAAGTAATAAAATGCAGTAATGAAGTACTGTCTAATAGCTCATTTACACTGTGCTCAGTGTATATGCAGAGTTTGATGCTTACTTCATTCTCCCCACATGAGGCTCAATATTGATGCAATGCAAGAGGCTGCTGCACTGCTGTTAGGAACCCATGACTTCAGCACCTTCCGTGCCTTGAGCTCAGAGATGCCCTTCAAGAACCCAGTGAAGACCCTAGAGAAGGCCCAGCTGGAACCTGGGGTCTCGTTCAGTCAGAGACACTTTCACAGGTAGGATTCGTCTTGCTAGCTGCAAAGCCAGAGATTGGAGGAAGCATAGTTTGGTTGGTGCTTTGATGATTTCCAGGGGGTTCATCACAATAGACATTTATCAGGTTAGACGCCATATTGAATTTGTGAGGGATAGACTAGTAGGCTTTGCAATGGCACGTGCTGTACGATGGTCCTAGATCATGGTCCTAGTTTTATGAAGTATTTGTCTACCGAAAGTTTCTTTTTGCAAAGATGTTTCTTCAGTTTACCAGTCAATATATTGTCAAACATCAGCAGAATCCACTGAACGCACTGCACTTCTGTTCCTCACATCCTCATTTTTTTATTCTTGTCATAAATTAAATATGGTGCTAATTAAAGGAATCGGTCCCCTAAAAATAAAATCTTGAGGTTGTTTACTCATCTTAATGTCATTCAAATCCAAAACTTTGTTTTTGAGAAGTTTAGCAGAATTTTCATGCTGCTGTTTTCCATACAGTGATGGTGAGTGAGCACCGTTGAGCTCCAAAAACCTAAAAAAAAAGCACTATAAAACAGCGAGATGTCTTGTTCACTCTAACCAAAGTCTACTAGACTGAAAGGGATAGTTCAACCAAAAATGAAAGTTCTGTCATGATTTACTCAACCTCAAAACTGTACCAAACTTGTATGGGTTTCTGTCTTCTGCTGAACACAAAAGAAGATATTTTGAAGAATGTTGGTGACCAAACAGTTGCTGGCAGCCACTGGCTTCTATAGTATGGGAAAAAAAAAATACTATGGAATTCAGTGGGGATCAGATGCTGTTTGGTTACCAACATTCTTCAAAATATCTTCTTTTGTGTTACATTTACATTACATTTAGTTATTTAGCAGATGCTTTTATCCAAAGCGACTTACAAATGAGGACAATGGAAGCAATCAAAATCAACAAAAGAGCAATATTATTTCAAATAATAAAAATATTTCAAATTAATATTCTCTGAAAATCTTGCCCATGATTATATTTATTTTACTCAATACACTCAGTTCATGTATCCTACATTGTATCCTACAGTTTGCTAGATTTAATTCTGTCATTTGGTCAATGCATTTTATTTTAATAGCCACTTTTCAACAGCATGTTGAGGGATTAATTGAGCAAATGTGGAGTCATTCGGCATGGGAGTATATAAATAGCCTCTGATTTCCTAGAAAGATATATGGCTGAACATCAAGGCCAGAGCTCGTCCAATCTGCGATTAATGGATCAGCAATTACAACATGCTGTCAATAGTTGCTAATATACATTCCTCATCCAGCCATAAACCCTCTTGGCCATTAACAACCCTAATTATGACTTTACATAGTAAACCTTATGCTCTTAAACCATTAGTCATTACCAGCTACCAGCTAGAGGAATGTATAAATTATTTAATATTGTGTAGATACATTTGAAATGCAAACACACAGTATGAAAGGCGAAGCGGCTTTATAGCACAGTGGATGTCCAGTCTTTTGAGGCTGGTGTTTCATCAGTCGTCTCTTCAGTTAGGCATGTGCAATGAGACTGTTGCTAGGCAACAGATGTTGGACTAAACCATGATGTTGACAAAAGTGGGCTGCTCGTTCTTGTTGTCCTGAGCTGAGGGAGAGACACTGTATTCTGTCAGACGAGGTGAAGAATGGCTGTTTTTAGACGGTCCACATCAGTGTTCTGAAGAAAACTATTTTAGTCACAAAAAATATAAAGGAGGATTCAATATTTGATGATTTGGGATATATCTTGTACACTATCGTTCAGAAACTACTGAAGTAAATGAATGCTTTTATTCAGCAAGGATGCGTTAAATTGATCAAAAGTCACAGTCAACAGATTTCTATTTGAAATAAATGCTGTTCTCTTGAACTTTTTTTATTAATCAAAGAATCCTGAAATTAATATATCATGGGTTTCACAAAAACGAGAAGTTTTCATTATTTATAATAATCAGAAATGTTTCTTGAGTAGCAAATCAGCATCTTAGAATGATTTCTAAGGGATCATGTGACACTGAAGACTGGAGTAATGATGCTGAAGATTCAGCTTTAAATTACATTTTAACATATATTACAGTGGAAAATAGTTATGCAGCCTTAGGCATGCATAAAAGACTTCTTCCAGAAACATTTGAAAAATTTCCCGACCCCAAATTTCGACCAGTAGTCTATTTATTTAAAGAAATATTCTGGTTTATTGCGATCATAATGCATGGACTACATCTGTGGCATTTAACCTCAGATTTCTTTACACTCTTAATTTCAGTGGAATAATAATATATCACTAATAAATGTAATAATCCACAATAATCACAATTGGTTTTATCTATAAAAAATAATTCTGCATAGAAACAAAAATGATTATCCCTGCCTCCCTCAAAAGCCATCGGGACATATGTTTAAAACCAATTCACACTGGGATCCCTTCTGCAGGTCATTTTGGGTTTTTCACGTGCAGCTCTCAGCTGTCAGGACACACACACACACACCCCATCTGCTCTGTTTCACACTAATGTCAAGATCTGCAGGGGATCGACTGCATTTATCATCCACACACACACACACACACACACTCATGTCACTGTTTGTGCAAGATCTAGGCATTTTGCTGCATAGCCCTATAATAATGCAAACAGAAATGTGTTTTTTGTGGTCCTATATACACAGTAACACAAAGGAATAGTTCACTCAAAAATGAACAATTGCTGATAATTTACTCACCCTCAGGCCGTCCAAGATGTAGATGAGTTTGTTTCTTCATCAGAACAGATTTGGAGAAATGTAGCATTACATCACTTGCTCACCAATGGATGTGAATGGGTGCCGTCAGAATGAGATTCTAAACAGCTGATAAAAACATCACAATAATCCACATTCCAGTCTATCAGTTCCATCTCCTGTTGTCCTTTCACGTCAAAATCCACTGATAGGTTCATTTAGGGCTGTTTTTGTTTGTAAACAATGCTTGATCTGTACATATTTCTCTCCTGATTCAGACGAGACCACTTTTTTCACTGGAGAAAGCAATATTATAGATAGAGGACACTGTTTTAGTCAAAAGCAATTGTTTAAAGTTAAAAACAAGTTTGTTTCTTAGAAACACAGCTTTTTGCGTCACAAGATGTCAACTGATGGACTGGAGTGGTGTGGGTTACTTGTGGATTATTGTGATGTTTTTATCAGCTGTTTGGACTCTTATTCTGACGGCACCCATTCACTACAGAGGATCCATTGATGAGCAAGTGATTTAATGCTACATTTCTCCAAATCTGATGAAGAAACAAACTCATCTACATCTTGGATGGCCTGAGGGTGAGTAAATGATCAGCAATTGTTCATTTTTAAGTGATGCAGTTAATCTATACATGCATTATTAACTTGGATTCAAAACTACAAGATAAATTGTTAATATGCAAACAAGGTTTTAAACTATAGAAGTAGTTAAATTAATGCCATATTCATCTGTATCATAATGAATTCAGAGGACTTCACACGCAAGAAACATCATGAATATGCTCACATGTAGTCGTCAGATGTCTGTGATCATGTCATATGGAGATGAATTCATTACTAAATGGAAAAGCTTAGATGTCCAGGTGTGTAGAAAATGCATGAGTTAGATATGAAATGTTTGTTCAGTCACTTAGTTTAATGAGATCCGATGTTCCTCCACAATAGGGTGATATTCATTAAAAGGATCACATGGCCACTGAAAGTAGATATGGAAAAAACAAGTTGAATTATTGTTTGTGAAACAAGATATGCTTATATAAAGGGTTAAGGTCTGGCTAGTTAACTGATGTTAGGATTTATGACAATTTTTTTGTTGTTGTTGTTTAGTGATGGTTGTTCATGAGTCCCTTGTTTGTCCTGAACAGTTAAACTGCCTGCTGTTCATCAGAAAAATCCTCCAGCTCCCACAAATCCTTTGGTTTTTAAGCATTTTTGTGTATTTGAACCCTTTCCAACAATGACTGTATGATTTTGAGGTCCATCTTTTCACACTGAGGACAACTGAGGGACTCATATGCAACTATTACAGAAGCTTCAAACATTCACTGATGCTCCAGAAAGAAAAACCATGCATTAAGAGCCGGGGGGTGAAAACTTTTGAACAGAATGAAGATGTGTACATTTTTCTTATTTTGCCTAAATATCTTTTTTTTTTCTTTTTTCATTTAATACTGCTCTTCATCACACAACTGGAAAAGTAATGGAAAAAACATGGATTTTTTTTAAAATTATTTTTGAAATCACATTTTATCATTGCAGTTCACAGTACACTATTATTTTGTTCTGCACCTAGTCTTTATTCTGGAAGTGCAGCTTTATATTTTAGACTCACATGTGCTTCCTCTGAGGTTTTCCTTGCGTTGGTGTTGAATGCTTATCTCTCTTCATGTAACGCACTCTGGCTGTTTGTTCATTCAAAGCCGTGATTAAATGAGAGCCAGACGATCTCATTTAGCGTCTGTGTGAAGTCAGTCCAAACAAATCTCATCGTGAATTTACCTCCTGTTAAAAAAAGGCACTATGAAACATTGACCCTCTTTAGCAGTAAATACTGGCAGTTCTGCTTGAGATGTTATCCAGTCTGAGTGCTCCAGTGCTCCTGCTGCAGCTCCAGTTGTTTATTTGATGCAGACAACTTGGCAGAATAGGACATTTAGTTTTAATGGAAGAAATACTGTACCAGCTAGGCAGAAATAATACGCTGAGTGAAGGAGACATCCCAAAAGAGGTCAGGCCTTCATTCTTCACCCATGAATCTGTGGTTCAGTGTGGAATTTTGTTCACGTTCGGTGGCTTAATTTTTGTATTTTCATTCATTTTCTTTCAGAGATATTCAGTTCTGGGAGCTCACTTTTAAAAGTAGGTCTTTTTTATACAGACAAGTAAGTACTGGCTTTGTTTCCTAATGAATATAATATTTATGTTGGATTGTAGGATGTCTGCCTCCTAGTGTTAAATGTGTGAATCTGCACTATTTCATTTCAGTCTTTGATGGTGAAATAGGGCTGATATGTTATATAACAGTAGTAGTCATGTAATCAAAGGGACACATTTCCGCTCACAGGTGCGGAGGATGACTGGGGCGCTGGTTGCCGTCGGTCAGGGTAGATTGTCTGTTAGTCAGATACAGGAGCTGCTAGAAGCACGAGATTCACTGGCCTTCCCACAAAACCTGACGGCCCCAGCCCACGGCCTGTTTCTGACCCATGTACAGTACAGAGATACAGGTAAGAAATGTTCAGAATATCACTCTACTCTTTATACGTGAATTAGAATTACCCATTTCCTCCACAAGATGGTCACTATGTAAAGTACATCAGTATTAAATATGGTTTATATTTATTTTCCTCACAGATCTTGGGGCTTGTATGCTGGCTGAACAGTAATATAATTGTTTAAATTATTAATTATTATCATTCAAAAGTTTGTGAACCCTTGGTTCTTAATACTGTGTGCGGTTACCTGAATGATTGTTTTGTGATGGTTGTTCATGAGTCCCTTGTTTGTTCTGAACAGTTAAACTGAGCACTGTTCTTCAGAAAAATCCTCCATGTCCTGCAGATTCTTCAGTTTTCCTTCATCGTTTGCATATTTGAACCCTTTCCAGCTGTGACTGTGTGGTTTTGAGATCCATCTTTTCACACTGAGGACAACTGAGGGATTCAAACATAACTATTAATAAAGGTTCAAACATTCACTGATGCTCCAGAAGGAAACACGATGCATTAAGAGCCGGGGGGTGAAAACTTTTGAACAGGATGAAGATGTCCAAATTTTCCTAATAATTTTTTTTTCCATTTAGTACTGCCCTTCGGAAGCAACAGAAGATACTTGCATGTTTCCTTTTACCTTGATCTTCAAATTTAAAAAGTTTTCACCCCCTGGCTCTTAATGCATTGTGTTACCTTCTGGAGCATCAGTGAATGTGTGAACCTTTCTTAATAGTTGTGTTTGAGTCCCTCAGTTGTCCTCAGTGTGAAAAGATAGATCTCAGAATCATACAGTCACAGCTGGAAAGGGTTCAAATACGCAAAAGATGCCGGAAAACTGAAGCATCTGATTGCTTCCATTGTCCTCATTTGTAAGTTGCTTTGGATAAAAGTGTCTACTAAATGTAAAATATATATATATTTTTTTAAAGAAAACTATTACAAAGAGTTGGTCAAAGATACTTTGATTCGTAGTTTTATTCTAGCACACATCATTCAGACATCAATATCACCACAAAAGCAGCAGACCTGAGAGGTGCTGGATTTGTTAAACAGTTTTATCAAGATCCGCGGCAAGCAAGCATTCCTCATCCTGTAACATCCAGACAGTCACTGATCCGCTCCAAACACACCCAATCTGTCATGACAGATCACTTTCAAAGAGATACATACTTTTTTGTCATCAACATTCAATTGAGGTGAAACGTGGAAATTATTAATCATTTCAAAAGGCTGATTTGTCAGCTGTAAGTGCATGTTTGTTGAAAAAAATGATCAAAACATTTTTCACATGAATGAGGGTGAATGTTACAAAAACATCTTCATTGAGGTGAACATAAAACACACTGCTATGAGCAGCCTCGTGGTGCTGTGGAAACATCATTATTGAATTGTCCTCAAGCATTATGGGTATTTCAGTTAAATACTAAAAAAAAAAAAAAAAAGTAAGTAGTAAAAATGCAATGATTATGCAGGAATGTGTTTGATAACAGAGACAAGTCCATTTATTATCTGATGTGACGCCAGATCAAGTGTTGGTTTCTAGATAGTCTTTTAATCATAGCTTTCAAATTTTGTTTGCAAGAAAAAAAATGGCAAAAAAAAAATGAAACCCTCTATTTGATATCATTGTAACAGGTATGATTGACAGCTTGAACCAAACTGAGAAAATGAACAAGGCATCAGGAGATATATTTAATCGATCTAGTAATTCATCAAGAAAAGTCTTCCCTTCAAAGATGTGACTGACACACTTTACCCCAACCTCACTACTCGCATACCAACAAATAAAATATACGTCTATCATAATGCATATATAATGGAGCCGAGTGCAGTGTCGGTTGAGTTTCGAGTGGTTAAATTAAAACGTCCCATAATATGAAATAATCATTTGCTACAGCTACCCTGAAGAATACAGTGAGATTGTAGAGGAGGCGCTCACATGTGCCTTTTTCATTTTTAAGGCGGCTGCAAATGGGAATGTGGCACAGCCTTCGGTTGCATTTGTGTACGTGAACCTGATCATTTCCAATTCAACGCAGTCTGTTACTGGGAACACAAATAATGCTTCCGCTCCAGAGCACTCTTACAACGAATGCCGTGACGCATCTGCTTTCTTTACACTGCATCTGTTAAATATAGCAACAGTTTCACTCTTTGTACTTATTAAATATGACAATATTTGTACACGATGAATAGATCCGTTTGTTATTCCATGTTAAATACTGGCGAATCCAACAGAGGCACAAATCTTTGGCTTTTGCATAATTTCATACCAATAAAAGGATTTTGGCAACTGTTTCGGTTTAATTCGAAGCCAATAACTGCCAGCATCCCTTCTGTGGCAGTGTCATGAGGTATCAAGTATTAACACAATAACAGCACTCTCTCAATATGTTAAATAAACCCTGCATTTTGACTCCTAGTTTGGAGTGTCACACCAAATCAAATGTAGCTGCACCCAGATTTCATACAACATAAATAAACTTGACTGAAAATGCTCGTTTTTCATGAAGCGTAGCACTCTGCAAACTTGTGATAGAAAATTCAGCTCAGAAATCTCATCCGCAATTATGACAATTTGAGTCCTTGGTTTGGAGTCCCATGTTAGAAATCAATATAACAGTCAATGTAATTTTTCCCACGCTTTGTGTGAAGGCAGGCTGTTAAAAATCAATTTAAAACGTTCATGATGAAATTGTGGACCTATTGAAAGGCATATTCCTCGTGCCACTATCCCAGACCGCTGCTGTAGCATTCTCGTACACGTGACGATAAGACTAGACATTCAAAATTTATTAAGAAGTACAAAGAGTGAAATGTGTTTAAACAAAACCTATAAAAACACCATCTGAGATAAAACTGCTCCACATGTAAACATCCTCTCCGGCACAGCTCTGCTTCCAGCCTCTGAATTAAAATGTAGCGCGAGCACAGTCCTATTAGAAGAACAAAGACGGCCGCTCAGTTGGCGATTTTCTCGATTTCATCCAAATCATCTGTGTCCAACTTCTCGATTTTCTTATCTGTAATAGGAAACAGATAAATGAATTAACCCACATTCAGAACCATGAAAACATGGCAATAAATAGAAGCATGGATGTTGATCTTGGAGAGAGAACGAAAATAAAAATAAATATTTGTTAGTTGAAACCATTATATATCATCAACAACATTAAGACAGTTAAAAAGAATAAAAATAAAAATAAATAAATGACTACATGGTCAGAAAATGGATATAATGTATCAGTTTTAAGTTGGTTTGTCCCCGATTTACCCCTGCTGACAATCTGAGAAAAAAAAATAAAATTGTCGTCAACGACCTCGGTCAGTTTTGATGCTCAGCCCAGATTATCTGGCAATGAAGCATTTACAGACCAAATCTTAAACATCCTGATCCGTGACAAATCAGGGCTGCCCCAATATTTAGAATTTTAAATCAGGATGATTACGACTATGATTACGTCGAGTACTTTTCACTCTAGCCAATGTGTGACCGTTAAACTAGCTGCCGTACAGGTCCACTGGACAGCCGAGATGGAGGAACGGGTTGTGGAAGTGTGACCGCAACACCAAAACCATACGGGCTAAGAAGAAATCGCCTCCGTTTTGAACATACCAGGGGCCGGTTTCATAAAACAAGTTTACCAAATAAGCCAGGCTTATTTCAGTTAGTCTGACTCATTTTGAACCAAATCAACTGACAATAAGCCAGGCTAACTGAAATAAACCTGGCTTATTTGGTAAACTTGTTTTATGAAACAGGCCCTAGGTGAAAACGGTGCACTAGCTAACAAATTAGCTGCTTGTAAACATTAGCTGTGGAAATATAAACAACAATCTGCTATGTAAGACGAAGCAAGATTACGTGCGGTCCTCAAACTTTGATAATCTTGATGCGCTGTGATTTTCAGATCTTGTAATGTGCGCATTAGGGGCGTGAATCGGCACTGGTTTCACAATTCGATTTGGATCATGTCAACAATTTGTTTCTATTCGATGTCACGATGCGTCGCATCCTCAATTTTCAATATTACGGCACATGGCTACATTTTCATATTCATTTTACATCAAATTTATTTTATGCATTTTTAATAAATTATATAAGCTAGCTACTTTTACAAATTAATAAATCAAAACAATTGTTAAGAATTTGACCAACTATAAACCTACAAGCTAATATAAAGTAATAAAGAGGGGGGAAAGACAATTACAAGTGATGAACAAAAACTACTTGCAGTATCTGCACGTGATTTCATGCATCTAATACGTACTGCGTTTCAAACAGCATAAATGAAAGCATATCAAAGTAAAACAAATAACGGCGGGTGGAAGCACACACTGTAAAGCAATGCGCACGTGTCTCACAGTGCATATTCTGTGCAATGAAGCCCGCTGCCACTGTCTCTAGCGCACACACGTGCCATATGGAGGAAAATACCAAGCTCAGAATCGATTCTCATTTTCAAAATTGATTCGAGAATCGTTGAAGAGAGAATCGCAATGCATCTGAGAATCGATTAGTATTTCTAACACCCCTAGTGTGCATGTTTGGGATTTAAGAGGTGAACATCTGTGAAGATTCTCCTTGTGAGCGTGATGAAACCAGATTTTATAATCAGTTATGATTTAAAAACACTGTCGTCTGAGTCAGGCTTTTTAAATGGTTTATTCCAGTGCGGTGCCTTGTCCAATTCACATAATTAGACTAATGCATTATGAACTATTGTAAACATTTTCCCAAACATTTGTTTGTTTGTATATTTGTGTGTTTTAGAAAATGAGGGACTAGTCTAAACTGTTTCCTACTAATAATCAACAGAATATCACACACTCTGCTGATAGAGCTTAATCCAGGACATTCATTTGTTTGTTATGAGAAATAAGGGTTGAACTTACTGAAGTGCTCCTGGATGCGGTTGAGGATGTTCATGCTAAATCTGCTGTCCACCATGTTGATCGCCAACCCCCTCTTGCCGAATCGCCCAGTACGCCCGATTCTGTGCAAATACGTCTCGTTGTCAGGGTTTCCATCCTTGTCCACCGGCAGATCAAAGTTGATGACGACTGAAACTTGCTCCACATCAATACCTGGTAGAAGAAACGAAGCCATCATGCTTATCCTGAACTAAAGATGAGATTGTCGGTAAAATGACAGATAGCCGATATACCTCTAGCACAGACGTTAGTGGTAACGAGAACTTTCTCCTTGCCATCACGAAAACGTTCAATGACCGCTGCCCTCTGTTCCACCTGCATCTCTCCGCTGAGCAGCGCCACCTGGTGGCCTTCTCTGGACAGCTCCCCTGCCAGCCACCCGGCAGTTTTCCTGGTCTGTGATGGCAAATCTCATGGTCATGTATTACTAATTTTGGTTGTGCTCTGAAATAACACCGATATCAACAAATGATATTGTACTTACGTGGCAGAAGATCATGGCCTGTGCGATAGTAATGGCTCCATAGATGTTGCACAAAGCCTGGAATTTCTCCTCCTTGCTGTTGCAGATGACGTAGTACTGCTTGATGGTGTCCAGAGTTTCCTCCTCGCGCTTCAGTTTAATGATATTGGGGTCGGGAACGATCCTCTTTGCGAAGCTCCACACGGTGTCTTCAAATGTGGCAGAGAACAGCAGCATCTGGCAAGTTTTAGGAAGCATCCTATAAAAATACAAGAACAACAGGTTGTAATACTTTCATTGTAAAATTCAAAAAGACTAATTTCTTCCTAATGCTCTGAACTAAATAAGGACAATATATAAAGCAACATCCTTAGCTGATAAATTCAATAAATAATTACAGTGGTGTCCCTAAAAGTCAAAGATCACTAGTCACTTCCACCATTTTTGATAAATTTTTATTATATTATTTTTGTATTAAATTATTAAATATAAAACATTTCAAAGGGCCTTATATCTGACTTATATGTCCAGAACAACACAGAAAATTAATATATTTTATCCATTTTGTCATAACCAATTAAAAAATGAATAATAATGGACTTTTAGAGCCCACTGTAGACATTTAGCAAACTATGAGAGAAATCCTGTACCTCTGGATACGAATGCTCTGGTCTTGATGGCCCTGTGTGGCGATCATGACATCAGCTTCATCCAGGACGAACACCTTGATCTTCTTGGGGTCGATGAATTTAAGCTTTTGGCACCAATCCAAAACAGTACCAGGAGTGCCAATCACGATCTGTTCCTGTAATCTTGTTCCCCTCTCCACTAGACCAAACAACACACGATTAGATGCACAATTACAAGCTACTCTTGTGTAATAAATATGTAGTTTTCCTTTGATGGCAACATCATGGGGTCAACAATTAAAAAACTTTGTAATCTACATATTCCAGATATTGTGTTGCTAGAGAATTGTGCAGAAAATCTTAACTCCTAAAATAAAAGAGCTTACATTTGTTTCCTCTGATGGCATACACCAGTTGGACTTCAGGGTAAAATTTGCCCATCTGCTCGATGACCTTGCCCGTCTGCAGGGCGAGCTCGTATGTGGGGGACACACACAGACACTGGACACAGAGAGTCAGAGCGACATTAACACTAAAACAGTGGAATTATATCCATGCATTACACGCACTGCTTCAGATGCATTTCATACCTGAGGCCATCTGTTTTCAGGGTCCACGTGACTTAACATGGCCAGCACAAAGGCAGCCGTTTTACCCGTGCCTGACTGAGACTGAGCGATCAGATTCTGTGGACTGGACAGGAAAGGATATGATGTGTTCAAAACTCTGCTCTCATTAACAGTCCCTCCAGTTATTCACAGTTCAGTGATCATGTCGTGACATTATTTTGGATCCTGCATAATTCACCATTTAACCACAAAATTATAGCAAAAAAAAAGCATTAAAATTGTGACATTAGTCTGAAAAAGAAATGCATGAATGAGAAAACATGCTTGATGTGAAAAGCTCAATAAGCCATGAACAAGAACCCAATGCGGCACGGTGCAAACATGACTGACAGAGGGCTGAAGCACATAGAAAACCACTCGTCACACATGCTTGAATGGTCAAATATACACAAAGTTATGTCAAAATGCCCATCCTGGCAGGCACGAGTATTCACAAACAATTTGGAGAAAATCTTAATGTGTATCTATGTATTGGATCCTAGTATATATATATATATATATATATATATATATATATATGGGAATTTTCACTGCTCTAGCTCTTTTCTTAAAGCCACTTCACTAATTTGTGAAGCTCAATTATCTTTTGCTGCACATCAGAAATGTATTCTTTGGTTTTTCTGATTGTGATGGATCAAGGGAGTTTGGGCTTTGTTTTCCCTCCTATTTATATTTCTGTGAAACAGGAAGCCATGGCTGGATAATTTCATGCTCATAATCACCCTGGAGTGCTCAAAATTGTAAATATGAATGGGAATATAGTTCAGATATATTTTACTCATAAGAATTTCTAGGGGTGCCAATAATTTTGTCCAATGTGTATTTGAGAAAAAACATTTCAATGATATTTCCCCCCATATTAAATTCTTATTATCCAATGAAAGGTTAGATTTGTGCATTTTTTAATTTTTAAATAAAAGATCAAAAGGATTAACAATGCAGATTAATTTTCACAACCTTCTTTGATCATATTCACCAAGGGTGCCAATATTTTTGGCCATGACTATGTATGCATATACACATATATAAAAAAAATTGCTATTTACTAACTTTATACTGATCTTAATTAAAGCTAATATTAATTCATAAAGACTGTGCAGCATGTTATTTTGCATTTGATTCAGTTTCTGTACTACTTTGTCGCTAATCACTAAACTTCAGTAGCTACAAAAAAATTAATTGTTTAAAAGTTGTGTTTCAGAATTTGATGAGAAACATTTTCTGTGACATACATATTAAGTGTGTGTGTTATACATGTGCGCTATCTTAATTATAAAAACAGCATTGCAAACTTTCCACAAAATTCTGGAAATCTGCTACGAAATCAGCCACTTTGATCTAGCACCAAAAAAAAAAGAAAAAAAAATTCTGTTGGGACTGCATTAAGTTCGATTTAAATGGAGAAAAAAATGGTTCAATAAACTTACGGTTCTGCGAGCATCATGGGCAATGCAGTCTCCTGGATTTTGGAGGGCCTGTTGAAACCCATGGCATACACTCCTTGCAGTAGCTGAGGTTTCCTGGCAAAAATACAAACAAACAAAAAGTAAACCACATGAAAATGTCATGCATAATTTACATGGGCCAAACAAGACAAACAGTATCATGCTAGTTTGGCCACTGTTAAAGCTGTAATACAATTAGGAGAGGGAACACGCTGTCAAACTCACAATCGTAGCTCTTCAAACGACTTGACGGAGTAGAGCGGAGAGCTCGGATCCCTCTGAAGGACTTCAACTTGATTGGTCGTGTTCACTAGATTACTGCGGATCAGTTTATTCAGGAGTGACTGTGCTGCCTTGTCATCTGCAGTTCAGATCAGTTTTAGTTACCTCATGCAGAGAATATACACATACATAGAAAACAGTGATGATTCTGCTGTAAACATCACCTTTATCGTCGTCCTCGGTCTTCTCTCCATCTCCTTCGGTCTTTGCCCCTTATTAATAAAAGAAAAGGAAGAAAAAAAAACACCAATATCATTCATTATAAGACTCCACAACAGCAATAGACAAACAAATCTAACTTAAAAGGTCATACAAGTTAAGAGAAATTGATTCCCACCATTTGCTTCAGCTTTCAGCTTGTCATCTTTTTCATTTATTTGCAAGTTGCCTATCTGTAAATTAAAGTGAAAATCAGGACTGTGAGAAGTCAGAAAGAGCTTTATTGTCAAGTATGTTGCGAATACAAGGAAAACGACTTAACACACGAAATATAACATGTGATATATGAAATACGACTTACAAAAAAAGTCTCTAAAATATCATTACAGTAATACTACACTACTATTATACTGCATTATTTAAATTAAGTTACACTTAGCAAGCGATGTAGCGTTCCTGCGACACAACAACTTTAAAGTCGTGTGGTCACAGAGCTTTTAAGACTGTTAAATGACTAATTGAGTAATTGTGGTTCGTAAAATGTTTGATTCAATTATTTAGTTTTCTGTAATTGTTATGTTTGAGGTTTAAACCCACCGATTCCGCTGCGGCTTCTTGTTCATCGACAGCCTGGGCCCACGAATCTGTTGCCATGTCCTTGATTGTAAATAAAATGTTTGTCCTTAAAACGGGAGTCGATGATTTAACAAGAGACTGTTAAATCTATCTGCACATAAAACCTTAATAAAACTAAACGAAAAAGACGCGAACGCAACAAATTCATACAATGGCGTGTGTCGGTCCTCGCTGCTTATAGGGTGCGACACTCACAGCTCCGGCCGGAAACAGGCTCGTCTGCGCTTGGTTCCTCTTAAACGTTCCGCTGTAGGGTAACATGCATGGCTTGAAACGACAGCGCAAAATCTCTACTTGTGCATAATGTAAATTCATATTTGTACATTTTAGGGATACATGTACACTTAGGTTATATTATAGACTAATTAAAATATAATATGAATATATGTGACCCTGGACCACAAAACCAGTCATAAGTGTCAATTTTTCGATTTATAAATCATCTGAAAGCTGAATAAATAAGCTTTCCATTGATGTATGGTTTGTTATGGACAATATTTGGCTGAGATACAATTATTTGAAAATCTGGAATCTGAGGGTGCAAAAAAATCGAAATATTGAGAAAATCACCTTTAAAATTGTCCAAATGAAGTCCTTAGCAATGCATATTACTAATCAGAAATTAAGTTTTGATATATTTACAGTAGGAATATGTTTAAAATATCTTCATGGAACGTGATCTTTATGTGATATGTGAGTTGATGAGTTGATGTGCTAGACCAGCAAAAGCTGGTTAATGATATTTGATATGATATCCTAATGATTTTTGGCATGAAAGAAAAATCGATAATTTTAACCCATACAATGTATTGTTGGCTATTGCTACCCTGATAGCACACGTACATCACGGAGACATCTATCTGACATCTGCATTTACATCTGCAAGACAGAGTATCTGCACTGCGTCTATTGGACGTTTCCTATCAGATGTCAAAGAGACGTCTATTACTGTAGATGTCTTTAAGATGTTTATGATTTAGAATGCATGTAAAACTGACATCTTACAGGCATCTGTTAGATGTTTGTACACAGCAGATGCTTTCCAGATCAAGTGATCTTTAACAGACATTTTGCAGACGTTTGTGTGCTATCTACTTATGACTGGTTTTGTGGTCCAGGTTCACATACAACCCAAATTCCGGAAATGTTGGGACGTTTTTTAAATTTGAATAAAATGAAAACTAAAAGACTTTCAAATCACGTGAGCCAATATTGTATTCACAATTGAACATAGATAACATAACAAATGTTTAAACTGAGAAATTTTACAATTTTATGCACAAAATGAGCTCATTTCAAATTTGATGCCTGCTGCAGGTCTCAAAATAGTTGGGATGGGGGCATGTTTACCATGGTGTAGCATCTTCTCTTCTTTTCAAAACAGTTTGAAGATGTCTGGGCATCGAGGTTATGAGTTTCTGGAGTTTTGGTGTTGGAATTTGGTCCCATTCTTGCCTGATATAGGTTTCCAGCTGCTGAAGAGTTCATGGTCATCTTTGACGTATTTTTCGTTTAATGATGCGCCAGATGTTCTCTATAGGTGAAAGATCTGGACTGCGTTTCCCGAAACCTTCTTAACGCTACGTCGTTCTTAAGTTGTACCTTAAGCTGTACCTTATTGTTAATACGTGTTTCCCGAAACGTTCTTAGTTAAGTATACCTTCTGTAAGTCATTCTTTCGGAAGGTTGGTCTGGACCACTCTTAGCT